>JAVLUX010000121.1:580000-712500 GCA_032164185.1 Moxostoma hubbsi
GCCTGCTTCCCGAAGCGGGGCAAGGGCTGCCTCTGCGACCTTTTGTGAAGATGCGAGGGGACAGGGACATGCCGAAGGGGAGGACCTTGTACTGATATGCCTGGCTGTTGAACATGAACTGTAGAAAGGGTCAATGTCGAGGCAATATTGAGACGTGGAAGTACGCATCCTTCAGGCCTACTGCTGCGAACCAATCTAGAAGCCGGACGCAAGTTAGAATGTGTCTGCATGAGCATTTTGAATGTGGGAGTTTGTGCAAGGCCAGGTTGAAAACTCGCAAGTCCAAGATCGGTCGTAAGCTGCCGCCTTTCTTGGGTACGATGAAGTAAGGGCTGTAGCAACCCTTCATCTCGGTTGGAGGGACAGACTCATCTTCGCCGTGTACTGCGGTAAAGAGGACGCCCCCGAGGGGTGGGTGGGGGGGGGGGTTTGGCGAATTGAATTGCATAATCGTGTCGAATGGTCCTGGCCAGCCATCGTGATGGATTGGGAAGTGAGAGCCACACGTCCAAGTTCCATTACATATCCGGCGTGGCTTCGCAGCGGGGCGGAGTCGGTAATGCTGCGTCAGGAGGCAAAAACACGTCCCGAGGCTTTGGTGCTGAGAGAAGACTCAAAGCACTTACCTTGCTCTGCACGCCCGGCGGGGGGCAGGTTAGTGACTGAGGAGGAGGTCCCATGGAGGCGTACACTAGACTCATCAGAACCGGCCGGCCAGGGGGCAACAGTCGTGGGGCTGGTGGTGAGAGGTCTGCGTCCAATGTGCTGGGACTGTTGAGATGTGGCGGCAGAGTGCCATGAGAATGGCATTTGCGGGCCAGGTGACCCAGAGACAAAGGGAATTGCTCTTTTATTGTGAATGTGGGTATTGCAGCATGAAGGGGGTGCGGCAAAGTAAATAATCTCAACTGGCCTCCACCAGGGGGAACCCTGGGCTGAGAGCTGGGCCCAGGTTGAGGCGGAGCTGCAAGTTTCTTGGACAACACAGGAGAACACCCTCGGCGGGCAGACGGAGCATGGCCCACGCTGGAGGTGCGACAGGGCATGATGTGAGATATGGCCTCCGTCTGCTATTTCACTGCTGGGCGAAGTCCTCGATGGTGTCGCCGAAAAGGCGCGTTGAGGAAGCATGCTTTGTCTGCTTCATGCATTTAGACCAGGTTCAGCCACAGATGTTGTTCCTGATCCACCCGAGTGACCGCGCTGTGACCCTGAGGGCGAGGGCGGTTGCTGAGCGCAGTTCCTGCAGCATGTCAGGACCAAGACTACCCAAGTGCAGATCTTTATGTGCCTTGGCCTGGTGGACTTGCAGGAGGGCGATGGCATGCAGGGCATAAGTGGCCTGTCCAGTGACACTGTAGGCTTTAGAGGTCAGTGAAGACGTCATCCTACAAGCCCTGGAGGGGAGCACAGGGCGATCCCACCAGGTGGCGGCATTCTCGGGACATAGGTCGCAACCGCTCTGTCCACCTGGGGGACCGTCGCGTACCCATGGGCCACGCTGCCGTCAAGGGTCGTGAGAGTGGATGAGCGAGAGGCACAATGACGGGCGGTGAAGGGTGACCTCCACGAACTCATCAGCTCATCATGCACTTCCGGGAAGAAAGGAACCGGGGAGGCGCTGCTGTGAGCGGCACGATGACCCAAGGAACCAATTGTTCAGCCGCGAAGGCTGTGGGGAGGAAGGAGGGTTACAGTCCAGCCCCACACTGACGGTGGCCCGGGCAAGCATGTCGGACATCTGGGCATCAGCCTCAGACTGGGCGTGCTGACCCGAAGGTGGCAGCCAATCGAGTCTTCCGCGTCAGACGCCGGATCATTCTCCGATGCAGCGGCGAGCTCATCCAGCTCGGGGGGGCTTATGAGGATAGGCAGGCTGGCTGTGAGGCGAGCCGCTGTTGCCTCAAGTCTGGACGGAAGTCAACGACTGTGCCGGGGGCGTGTGGTTCGTGGGGACGTACACCGGCAAAACTGAGCCCGCTGCCATCCCCAAAACGCCTTCATCGCTAACCGGGTTGTCCTCAATTCCGTGGGAAGGAGCGACGCAGGGGGCGGCTGGAGTGGCGTTCCTTCATAGGAAGGAAAGCCACGACCGCAACGTTGCCATGGTAAGATTCTCGCAGTGAGAACACGAACCATCCACAAATGCTGCCTCAGTGTGATCGCAGCCCAGACACACGAGGCAGCACCTGTGACCGTCAGGAGCGGAGAGCACTCAACCGCATCCAGGAACTACGCAGGGGTGGAAAGGCATCTTTATAAAGACGCGTCCTGAAAAGGACGTTCAACGCCACTGTATATTGCTCTTTTAGAGAAAAATACTCTTAAGAAAATGTATCTTTTAATCTGCACTGTCGAAGCGCCCAGGGGCAAAGATGCGCCATATATTTCCAACAGCATACGCCAGAGATGGGAGGAAACAGACTGTGACTCACAGCTCACACAACCTGTCGGCTCCGAAGAAAATTTCTGAATGAAACAGACGTATGTCCGGGGGCCGGGCATGCAAATTCTGTCTGCCAATTTCTCATTTGGCCTTTTCTCAAAGTTCTCTCAAGAGAGACCCCTAGTGTCGCTTCTTTGACACAATGTCGAAGTGAGCGACAGATGGGGAACCAGATCCGTCAGGCACAAGAACAGTTTTTTCCTTCATGCTGTCCATCTCATGAAGTTAATCTGCCTTATTGAGCAATAATTATGTGCACTTAGGATGTGTTGGATGAATATAAATAGCCTATCTCTTCTGCCATTACATTCCCTTGCACTGTATAACAGATTTGCATTTGTACATATGTGCATGTATACTGTATATAATATATATATATATATATATATATATATATATATATATATATATATTGCCTTATTGTGTATTTCTATACATGCTTATGATACACATAAAAAGTGAATAGAAAATATATTTTTATCTCTGTCTTGTTGCTGTATTGTTTGTGAACTGGAAGCTTTTTTTCACCAAGACAAATTCCTTGTATGTGTAAGCGTACTTTACAATAAAGCTCATTCTGATTCTGGTGGTGTGAATAAAATCTCTGCTTCACAATCATGATGTATTGTTTATTGACTAACATTAGTACATACACTTTAAATATAAACTATAAATTCACCTTAAAGTGCTTCTTATTTATTACAATTTGATACAATTATGACATACTGGGTGTTATGAAAAACATAATTCTATGTTCATTTCCAGTTTAATTGTATCCAAATCGAGAATTTTATAAATATAACTGACATGTGTACAGATAACTGACATGTCTGAATAAATGAACAAAGACCCACAAGTGTTTTATCCATGATCTCCACTTTTATTGTTGCTTGACTTTGGCATAATGAAGCCATGTCACTTAAAAGATAACATTTTATGAAAGAAAATTAATATTTTGTTCTGTTAATTAAACAGCAGTATCACCTTTTCATGATTTATAAATCAAAACAAAAATGTTGCCAGCTTTTGCCACATCCCACAGTGCTCATTGAAGGTATTTGGAATTTTGGTCACAACATGGTGGCGCAGTTGTTGTAAATGTATAGTTATACTGAGAAGTGTCCAATGGGTGGCAGTGGTTGACTGTTTTGGTATAAGTCCTGTAACACTGAAAAGAGTAGGAGCACAGAGTGTTAGGGTGTGTTCATAATTGGCAGGTTTGGTTCAATTAAACCAAACTCTGGTGCAAATTCTCTGTCAGTGTGGTTTATTTGAACAAGTGTGAATGGTGCCATCCGAACCCATCCACACCAAACAAGCGAACTGAGACCCCCTGAATAGTGGTTCTCGGGCTGCTTCCAAATTAAATCTGGTCTATGCTGCGTTCATATATCAGTAGAAATGTCAAAAATCAAAATCAAAAATGTCTAAACGGACCAATAACCGGAAGTAATTTGCCTTAACTGACCACAAGCATACCTGGCTCTTCTCATCATAGGAACTATGTTGCCCATTACAGTTTGGTACAGGCGTCAGAACTGCTGTCAGCCATCCTTGCAGGATATCTTCCTTTGTGTGTGCAACGAAGGAATTCATGGTGCTGTTTTGACTCTTTTACACATTTTATTAGCTCTTTGTTCTCAGCTGGTAAAAAATATCACCATACATGTATAAATCCAACGAGCGCATTTAGCCCAGCAGTCAATATTGTTTTGGATGTTCGGCAAGTTCCGTCCCAAAATATGTCATAAAAGCTGTCCAATCAGGTTGTAAACTTATCCTTATGCCTTTTGTTTTGTATCTTTAGGTTCAGTGTTAAAAATGGCAGTGTGAATGTTAAGTGAACCAGGACAAAATGTATAATTTTCTTTTTTGGTCCAGACCAAGAGAACCGAACTACAAGTTCTAACACCCCTTAGAGTGTATTATGGCTGCATGTTATACACTCTGTTAATAAAAGACCACAAGTGGAATACTGTCACCTAAATTCTTTATTTTGGTATGCAAGATATCACATAAACATCTGGATTGTTGGTCCGCTGTTTACCGAGGGTAAGTGAAAAGACTCGGAATTAGCAAGCTAGTGAGTAATTAGCTTCCAGCTAATGGCTATCCTGTGAATAGACTGAACAGGAGAATGGCAGGCATGGTAGGATCTGTGGCACCAATCAACAACAAGTTGCAGTCATGGGAGAATTACTGTGGGATTGTGAATCATTTCTTTGTGGAAAGTTATGTTGATGCCCCAGAGATGAAATGGGCTATATTGTTGAGCTGTGTTGGCACACAGACCTACACACTAATGAGGAATTTACTGAGCCTGGCGCGGCAGGATCTAAGAGTTATAATGAACTGGTAAGTTTGCTGACAAATCACTTCAATCCAAAACCCAGTGAAATAGACCATCTAAAGAAATAGACAGCAATGGAAATACATGGAATATGTTGCAGAGCCTCTTAAGCTCGCACGAGACCATAATTTCAGGGAGATGCTCACCATCATGCTGAGAGACCGGTTAATGTGTGGCGTCGATGACATCATACAGCGGAGGTTACAGGCCCAACATGGACTGATGTTTGAGACGGCCATTGGGTTTGAACAAAGAAAGTAAATAAAATGCGGGCAACAGCTTACAAGCTTGATACAAGAGACAAGAGTAAAGCAGGTGGTACAAGGATGTGCTACCGGTGAGGTGGGAGTAAACATGTGCCAAAAGATTGTATGTTTGCTAGGGAAATGTTTCAATTGTGGGAAAACTGGACATTTGAAAAGAGTATGTAAAATGAAAGTACATGAGACAAGTGGCTTTAAAGGCAAGAAAAACTTTAAATGATTGGATGGGAAAGCAAGTCAATTTTATTTGTATAGCACCTTTCACAACACACATCGTTTCAAAGCAGCTTTACAGAAGATCGGGCATTAAAAGACGATAAAACTGTAATGTCTATAATGTCGATGAGTCTTATTTTTAGCGTTTTTGTTGAATTATTATAACCAGTTTCTTCCAAACCTCTCGACACTGCTTGCTCCCTTGCACAAGCTCCTGAAAAAGGGAGAAACATGATGTTGGGGAGTGGAACAAGAAAAAGCTTTCCTACAGTCAAAAGAGCTCCTTCAGTCTAACCGTGTGTTAGTACACTATGAAGAGCAGAGTCTCACTATGAAGAGCTAATACTTTCCTGTGTCACCTCACTTTATTGTGTGGGTGCCTTGTTGGCTCACCCCATGACAGACAGCACTGAAAGACCCATCGAGTTTGAATCATGAACACTCACAGTTGCAGGAAAAACATATTCACAGCTAGATAAAGAGGGGTTAGCTTTAGTGTTGGGGTCAAAAAATGTCACAAATACCTCTATGGGTGGACATTTGTAATCTGCACAGACCATAAGCTTTTAATCAATCTCTTGAATTAAATGAAAACGTATGGCCACGCAAAGAATAATGAGATGGCAGCTCTGTTAGAAGGATACTGTATAAGTATGTGATCACTTACAGAGTGGGCTAGGACAATGGGAATGCAAACTCGTTCAGCCAATTGCCTCTTTACAAGATTCTTGATAAAATTCCAAAGAAGCACATCCTGATGCTAGACAGAGATGTCAGTTCCCTGATGATATCACAGCAAATTAAGTGTTGGAATACCGAAACCCCATCCTCTCTAGAGTTCATATGAATATGTGCTTAAAGGCTTGCCAGATAACATTATTTAAGCAAATTTCACACCTTATCAACAGAGAGCAATAGCTTTGTGTCCAGAATGGGTGTGTGCTGTGGTGAGCATGCATCATTGTTCCAGAACAAGGATGCTCTGTGTTGATGGAACAGCTGCATCAGTCTCACCCAGGTATGTCGAGGATGAAAGGCCTGGCTCAGTTACCTGTGGTGGCCTAAGTTGGATGCCAACATTGTGGCCAAAGTAAAAGCTTGTTCGGTATGACAATAACAAAGAAAAGAACCTGCTTGTGCACCACTTCATCCTTGGGAATGGCCACACAGGCCCTTGAAGAGAGTTCACATGGACTGTGCTGGACTTTTTATGGGCAAAATGTTCTTCATTTCAGTTTATGTCCATTCTAAGTGGATTGACACATATTCAGTGAATTCCACAACAACTGCTGCTACTCATGAGGGCCTCAGAAATTGTTTCAGTTCTTGGAATTCCAGAGATCATGGTGTCTGACAATGCTCAGCGTTTTGTGAATAATGCGAGCAAAGAATTCAGGTCCATGAATGGAATAACACATGTCATCTCTGCTCCGTATCATTTGACATCTAATAGACTGACGGAGTGAGCAGTACAGACTTTCAAGGGCCTCCTGAAAAAAAGCTCAGATGACACATTTGAGACCAATTTGCGCAGAGCGTTGCTCAGTTTGCACATAACACCACAGTCCACAACAGGGCTTTCACCTACAGAAATGATGATGGGGTGAACACTGTGGTGCATACCGGATATAATCCACCCTGATTTCACAAGCAAAGTTGACGCAAAACAACCATCAAAAAGAGCACCATGACAATTAGATATTTTGAGGTTGGAGACAGTGTATACCAGAAACTGTGGATATGGACTGAAATGGATTCAGGGACTAATTCAGGAGATCACAGGACCTGTATCATACATAGTAGTACTGGGAAATGCCCAAGTGATGCGTCGCTATGCTGATCAACTATTCAGTTGACTACAGAGTGATGTGCCACATTCTGAAACTATGTCTCAAGCTGGTATTGGTGATCAGGCTCATACTGACGTGGTGCTAGTGGACTGGTACTGCCTCACAAAGCACACTCAGTGAAAAAAAACAACACCTAAGTTGCCTCAGGTTGCAGATACATGTGAGCCTGAAAGTTCACAAACTGGGTGTCTAAGACGCTCTGAGATATTCTGGTGGTTTTCTTTCTCTAAGATTTCAGTAAATACATGAATAATAATTCTAAAAAACACTATTTTTCAGTGCTACAGAACTTATACCAAAACAGAGTAAGATCATGCTGCATATTGTGTGTGCCATAAATAAAAGACAGCAAGTGGAATATTGTCTCTTCAATTCTTTATTTTGGTATACAAGATATCACAGCAGTCATACAGTGGCATCACATGAAATGGGTAAATACATGAGATTTATATGGTTTTGAAGTTCCCTTCCGTAGGAACTTGAGCTGCATAATTGTATTGGGACACTCCCTGAGTGTAATGTGGGTCTGAAGCCCTTATAGAATCATGTTGAAAGAGCCCTAATAATTGGTGATTCTATTGAAAGGAACGTGGAAATAGAGACTCCAGCCACTATTGTGAAATGCATTTAGAGTGCCAGAGTATCTGACATCAGATCAAATTTACAAGTGCTGGCTAATACTAAACATAGATTTTCTAAAATTGTTATTCATGTCAGCACTAATGATGTCTGGCTTTGCCAGTCAGAGATCACTAGAGATAATGTTAAAGAGGTGTGTGAACTCTGCAAAAATGTTGTCAGACACTATAATATGCTCGGCCCCCCTCCCTATTCATGTTGTGATGAGGTTTATAATAGATTAGTGTCACTGAACACATTACACAGTTTTACTTTGAAGTCATTGTTATAAACATTAGCCTCATTTGAAGGGTCGAGGAGGAGGTGTTGCTATAATTTACATTGAAGTTTTTGGTGCTACTCAGAGGACAGGATATAAGCTTAAGTCTTTTGAACTAATAATGCAAAATATGACTGTCAGATATAAATAAATCATCTCTGTTGTCTTTCGCCCTTGCTACAGTATATAGTTCACCTGGGCCTTACTCTGGTTTCCTTGGTGAATTAGAAAGTTTTCTATCTGATCTAGTAGTTAATATAGATTAGAGTTTAATTGTTGGTGACTTCAACATTCACATAGATAATGAAAATGACACAGTGGGATTTGCATTTATTGATATTCTCAACTCTCTTGGAGTCAGACAAAATGTGACAGGACCAACTCATTTCCATAATCATAAGCTAGATTTAATTCTGTCATATGGAGTTGATGTTGATACTATAGAAATTCTACCACAGAGCGATGACATCTCAGATCTTTACCTCGTCTCTTGTTTGTTGTGATCAGCTAATGTCACTCAATCTACACCATGGTATCGTTCAGGTAGAACTATTCTTTCAACCAATAAAGATAGCTTCACTAATATTCTTCCAGAATTGTCTCACATACTCAGTAAGCCAAAAAGTCTAGAAGAACTTGATAAAATAACAGAAAATATAAATAGTCTTCTCTAGCACTCTTGATAGTGTCACCCCCCTTTGATTAAAGAAAAATGCCTTGCACCATGGTACAATGATCACACTCGTGCACTGAAGGGAGCAGCTCGGAAAATGGAGAGCAAGTGGAAGAATACAAAATTAGAGGTATTTTGTGGTGCAAGGAAGGATGGTGTCTGTAGCTACAGATGGGCACTAAAAGCTGCCAGGTCAGCATATTTTAGCAAACACATAGAAAATAACCACAACAATCTAGGTGTTTATTCAGTACTGTGACTAAATTGTTTAGGAATAATGCATTGACTGAACCAGATATTCCGTTGCAGCACAATAGTAATGACTTTCTTTATTGATAAAGTTTAAATAATCAGAAATAAAATTGGAACTATGCAATTAACTGTCACAGCATCTCAGAAAATGTCTCATCATTTTTTTAACAAGCAACTTCAATCCTTCGCTGTCATAGGTGTATGGTGCACAGGTTGTGTAGATCAGTTTTACTATTCGATATAATTAATAATTAAATTAAAATAATAGAACTTAATTAGTTAAATTCTATCCTCGGGGCACCACTCTTTTACAAGAGAAAAATGATAGTAGGTGACTGATAAAATTCTACCCTGAAGATTGAGTATTTTGATTGATAATGGGGGAGAAGCTAATCGAATTATTGTCATACGAATCCAACAGTAATCTGGTTACAGTTGGATTCTAACAACAACAATTTAACGATCCTGAAGTAATACAGGAGTTCTTGACGTGCCAGAGGCTGGCTTCAACACAATATTCAAACAAAACAACTAGGAGTACTTATTAATAATATAACAAGATGTATTATAATTAAACAGCAATGAACACTGCCAATACTAGATGAATATAATACAAAAACATAAAATGGAAATCCTAACTAAATTGTGAAGCTATGTGCTAGTGTGTGTGTGTGTGTGTGTGTCTAGGTTCGGTAACAAAGACACAAAATGGCGGACTAAACTCCACGTGTGGGGTAAGTTTCAAAATGGAGGATCAGTTCCAAAATTGAGACCTAAGTTCCAAAGTGGCAAACTGAATTCAAAATGGAACTAGTTTCCCAAATGGAGGATTAGACCGAAAAGGGCGGAGCCAACGGTCATTTGAAGGTGTGAGGAAAGAAAGATGGCTGGATCAGTTCCAGAACAATAGAGCTTTTACCACATGTGGATGGTATATGAGCAAACACACAAAAAACTGAATGAAACAGATGGGAGAATTTGGAAAACACCAGCCTGATTCGAACAAACTGTGGTGTTGCTCGCTCTGTGAATTTCAGTGAGTGTGAGAGAGAGCGAACAAACAGGGGCTCATGCAATTTAACAGAGGATACACGCTGGTAACAGTGCGATTTGAATCGTTAGTTCAGATCACTCAATCAAATAACATTTCACCCAAAAATTACGATCTCATGAATCAACACAGCAATCAGCAATCGTAGTTTAACATACAAATGTAAACAAAAACATCAAACATTCAGCAATCAAATATATAGGATTTCATTTTACAAGTAAAGTCACAGTTTCTAAACTAAATCTGCCCAGATATCAAGCCTTACTTGTGAAATCCTGTGTGATTTCAGCAGGGTTGTCCGTTTGAATTCCTGTTGCATTGAGCGGTCAGGAGAAAACGATCTGGACTCGGTCCTTAGTCTTACGCTCGTCAGCGAAAAGACACGTCTCTGCGTTATTTCTCGGGTCCGGTGATGGAGAGAAATGCAGGCGATGGTCAACGTTGATAGAAAACGATTGAAAAGGGAAGCTGGTCACCTTTTCCGTAGACTAAACAAATTCACGGATGTTTCACGGTGAAAATGAAATGAACCGGTTGTAATACTACACGACTGGAACAAAGCTAAGTTAATCTTACTCTACCATGGTCAAATGGCATGGTCTTTCTTTGTCCAGAAGAGGGATTCCTTTGTGTAGATGCGTCTCTTCAGAGCGCAGCTCGAGCAGTTGTAAGCAGCGAAGCTGTAGCAGAGAGAGAGCGAAATCAAATCTGAGTGCTAGTTTTGTTAAGAAGATGACGTCATCGGTCATAGGCCGCTTTTGACCAATGACGTTTGAGATCGAGTCCAGGGGCGGGGCTTCCGTCCGGCTGTGAAGCATTCTGGGAAACCGAGTTCAATGTTTCACCTTTGATCATAGAACTAAGGGCCATGCTGTCTCTGTTGCCATTCTCAGTGGGGAAAGGCCCTACATAGGTCATGAAGAGCTAACAAAGCTTGTAAAAAAATCAAAAGCCACAACATGTATGATAGATCCAGTACAAACTAAACACTTAAAAGAGGTATTCCAAGTAATCTCAGAACCTCTTCTTAATATTATTAACTCCTCAGTATCCTTAGGACATGTCCCAAGAAACTTTATAATGGCAGATATCAAACCACTTATTAAGAAGTCACAGCTTGATCCTAGAGAATTGGCTAATTACAGAACAATTTCAAATCGACCTTTTCTAGTATTTTTGACATAAATGGTAGTGTCCTCCCAACTATATTCATTTATAAATTAACAATTTCAGTCAGGATTTTGGCCCCATCACTGCACAGAGCCTGCACTTAGTTACAAATTACTTGCTCTTATCATCTGATCATGGCTGCATTTCTTTTATAGTGCTTTTAGATCTTAGTGCTGCCTTCTACACAATTGATCACAACATTTTCTTGAATAGGCTGGATAATTATGTTGGTATTAGTGGACTTGCATTAGCATGGTTTAGGTCCTATATATCAGACAGCTACCACTTTGTGTAAATGAGAAATCGTCAAATCAAACAAAAATTAAGTATAGGCGTGCCACAGGGATCAGTTTTAGGACCTCTGCTTTTCTCCTTATTCCATGATTCCTGATAATATCTCCCAGGAGAAGCATTTATAAGTTTCCACTGTTATGACAACGATATAACAAACTTTATATTCTTCTAAACCCAATGGAAATTCACAATTCTCCTTATTATCAAAGATTGGAAATCAAAGATTGGATGGTCAGAAATTTCCTTCTACTCAATTCTGACAAAACAGAGGTACTAATGATTGGACAAAAAACCTCTAGAAATAAGCCGCTTAAATACAATTTGACTCTCGATGGACGTACTGTTACGTCATCTTCTTCTGCTATATCTCCTTTGAAAATCCAATTTCTTGCAGTCTTCCACCTGAGAAATAATGCTAAATTACTACACATGCTCTGTTGCTGATGCCGAAAAATTAATTAATGCTTTCTCAAGACTAGACCTCAAGACTAGATTATTGTAATGGACTTGCTGGATATCATCCCAGTAATACAATAAATAAACTTCAGCTGCCAGATTGCTGACTAGAACCAAGAAATATGAACCAAGAAATATGAATATATATATATATATATATATATATATATATATATATATATATATATATACTGTATATATATATTATATATTATATATATATTTAGATATAATATTATTATTACATAAAATACTGGACCTTAACAATTAATTTACAAATTAAAAAAAAAAGACTTGCACTCCACACAAAGAACTAATATAGGCATTATATTCACGTTGTTTATCCAGAGGGGAACTGGCCCCCAAAATGAGTCTGGTTTCTCCCAATGTTATTTTTCTCCATTCACCAACATCTTAATGAGTTTGTTTCTTGCCACAGTCACCTTCAGCTTGCTCACAGGGGTTCTAAATACAATTATTATTTTATTTCTATACACATTTCTATGTACATCATATAGAAATATTAAATATCTATATATCAGTAAGACATTATAGATATTTTGGCTTCATTTTGTTTTTGTTAATGCATAATTTTCTGTAAAGCTGCTTTGAAACGATGTGTGTTGTGAAAAGCGCAATACAAATAAAAATGACTTGACTTGTACAATTTTTACATATACATTTGGCCCTAGGGAGCTATGTCACGGGCTCCATAAAGGTGCTAACTTTTGCGCCTGTCACATCTACCCCTGAACTGGTCTCCTGCCACATGAGGGCACTCTTGCCTGGATTCTGACTTCCACTTCCTGGCACAACGGCATCTCAATCACTACTCATCATAGACTGTATATAGGACCTTTTTGCTAAGTCTTGTACATCTCCCACGATTGCATTTCTGAGCATTTATTATTGTTTGGATACTGTGTTTTTGACCCTTGCCTGTGTTCCTATTTGCCTAATTTTTGGATTTATGTTTGGACTGTTTGCCTGCCTTGTCTTTCAACCTCTGCCTGCTTTATGACCCTGTTGTACATTTACCTTTATGCATGTGGCAGATGCTTTCATCCAAAGCAACTTACAGAGCACTTATTACAGGGACAATCCCCCAAAGCAACCTGGAGTTAAGTGCCTTGCTCAAGGACACAATGGTGGTGGCTGTGGGGATCGAACCAGCGACCTTCTTATAAACAGTTATGTGCTTTAGCCCACTATGCCACCACCACACACATTATATCTTTGCCCTTAAACTCGATGCTGCATATGGATCCAATAGAGTCATCTGCTTCATCTGTGTCACAGAAGACTTCACCACCATTGGATAGAGCGGATTCAACTGTTCACACCATGCTTGCGTCACAGGCAGACATTTTAGGTGAGCATCACCATCAGCTCAATCGCCTCTCAGCTGCTATGGATGAGGAACTGATTCATCTTTGCCGGCAATTCCCCATCGCCCAGCCAGCATCTCCGGTTTCTGATGCAATGCTCGCTGACGCTACCACAGCAAGCGCTCCCCTCCTATCACAGTAAACCCTTGCCTTGCTCTTCCTGAAAAGTTAGGCTAGGTTTTGCACTGATGTTTCTGGCCAAACTGTGAGTGGATGCTAGGGATATCTGCAAAGTATTTACATGCCCGCATCAAGCACTGTATTTCATGGAGTCAATGGGGTGAGTTAGCCATTAGGTGTTTCTCATATGGAGTGGACTCACTGTACATACACTCAACTGTCTGAGGAAGCTGGGTGCCATTTTGTTTATTTTGTGTTGGTTCCACCTAGCGGAACACTCCTTTTAAGAAACTCTTGCATTGGCAGAGGATTGCTTCTGTACTGATGTTTCTGGCGAAATTAAGAATAGAAACTAAGGATGGCCGCAAAATATTTACATGTCCACAACAAATCATGGTATGTTTCTCACAATGCAGCCAAGTAGCTTGTATCGTTGAATATGTTCTTGACCATCTGAGGAAACTAGGCACCTTTTTTGTTTCTTTTTGTGCTGTTCCAACTAGCGGTTGGAGTTTGCTTTGTGGAATAACACTCCCTTGATTGTTGCACTAATGTTGGAATGTAGTCTTTATAATTGTATTTTTGACACAATCTTTTTTTTTAATATGTCAAACTGTCAAATGTTAATGAGTGGAGTATCTCTCCATGTGGAATTTTAATGGGTTGGGGCACACCATAAAAATAAGGAATGTTATATTTTTTCTTAACATAAGAAATTTGAAATGGTGTTTCTTCAAGAAATGCATCTTTCCCCGCTGGAAGCTGAACATTTTGGGGAGATATGGGGTTGACATATTTTCTTTAGTGCTGGCTCAAGTAAGGTCAGAGGAGTCATTACATTGATAAGTAAACATATTAAATTCAAATGTTTTAAACAGATTAATGAAATTAGGAGTCATTATTGTTTTAGCAGAAATTCTGAGGCAAAGATCGATGTTGGCTAATATTTATGCACCTAACATTGATGATCAGGGCTTTTTTATTGATCTTGGAGGGATGTTGCATGCCTCTGTCACAACACATGATATAATATTGGAAGGAGATCTTTTGATGGACGGTCCTTGATCAAAGTGAAGCAAAAGTGTGCAAGCCCCCAAGAGCAAAATCGATGATTCACATGATGTGTTCAAATATCTGTAAGACCTGATTTTGAGACTTTCAAACCCACCTTGGAGGGACTATAATTTTTTTTCATCAGTCCATAAGATTTATTCTAGAACAGATTTGTTCTTTATATTTAAGTCCCTCATTTCATCTGTTGTAGATTGCTCATTTGGAAAAAATATTAGTCTCAGATTATGCCCTGGTGAGTTTAGAGGTGTTTCCACATACAGGGAAAAGATATCCTATAGTAGGCACTTTAATATATCCCTTTTGCAAAATCCTGTTTTCCAACAAATGTTAAAGGCTGAAATCAATGTCTATATGGAGACCAACTGGTCCTCAGTATCCTCTGTGGGCGGGACTTGGGAGGCACTTAAGGCGGTTCTTAGAGGTTGGATCATACATCATTCATAAAAAAATCCAAAGAGAGAGAACTTGTTGAGTTGGAAGGGAATATTAATAATGCCGAATGTCGTCTGATGGCTTCAGGGAATTGACCCAACTGAAATGAAAATATAAGTCTATTTTGTCAGGTGGAGTTTTGGCTATTCATGGCAAGACTGTCATACTTTGAGTCAGGGGACAAAGCAGGGAAACTTTTGGCTAGTTATATTAATAATGCTTTTAAAGATTTCTATATTGATCTTTATAGTTCCTCATCTTTGTCCACTGATGAAGTTACAAGAAAATTTGTGGAACCATTAGAACTCCCCAATCAGACGATGGAGCAAAAAAAAATCTCTTGATTCTGAGATGAGCTTGATGAGGTAATTAAGGCCTTTGATAAATTTGATAACATAACGAAGTCCTTCATTTGGAATGGTAAGCGTCTCAGATTACATTTCAATAAGTTACATAGGCCATTTGACAAAGGTGGGCAAGGCCTATCCAAGATTGTTTTATTATTATGCATTCGGTCACAGACATTTGGCTCATTGGTTACTTCCACCTGAGAGAGCCCCTCTCTGAATTGGCACTGAACAAAGTTCTTGCCCCTATTTTGCCATAACAAATCCTTTCTATTAAACTAACCAGAGAAGTTAAGTCGCACCCCGTTATCTCGCATTTGCACTCGGTATGGACAAAAGAGTCCAGAGTGTTTCATTTGTACATTTAAATGTTGCCTCGAGCATATGGCTAAACCCAAAGTTACATATTAATTAAGTCCCCTTTATGCTGGTCAGAGTGGATTGTGAGGGAGGTTAATATGCTCGGTGACCTATATGAGAGTGGAGTCCAACATTTCAGGATTCCCAGATCTCAGTTCTTTAGGTACTTACAGCTGCGCCACCTACGCAGAGTCTGGGGGACGGAGCTTCATCTTCTCTCAAGAGATTATGGTAGAGAGATTTAAACTTGGTATTGGAGGAGGGAGTGTGGGCTAGGATTCTAAAAAAAAAAAGTCAAGTCTACATCTAAAGATTCAAGGGTGCGTCTGATGCTATTTAAGATTTTGCATTGATTATATTGGACACCCTCTAGATTGTATAGACTTGGTCTTAAAGACACACCCACCTGCTGGTGATGCCAATCAGAAGATGGGGATACAACCCATGTCTTAGGGAATGTGTTTAGATACTGTAATTTTGGTTGAAGATTCAGAGATTTATGTGTGATGTTTTGGACACACAATTTGCATTTTGCCCCAGACTCTGCATTTCGGGTGATGGGGTACTGTGGCTAATGGGATGACCATGTATAAATAAGATGGTATTTAGCAGTGGAATAAAAAGATTAACTCTCCTTAACAGTAAGCATTTGGGGAGAGAGAGGTAACAACAAGGCTATAAGTCCTAGCAAAAGTGCTAGGGAAAGCCAAACCTGCAGCTAGGCAAATGTTTTCTAAGGAAACATTAATCCATGCCCATGAAGTGACCGTGCCTCTAGTGGAGGGAGCTTTAACAACAATAGGGCACTGTATGCTTTTTGAGTCATATGTGAGCACAAACGCATCTACGATCCTTTTTTTGGAAACGGCAAAACCTTTTAAAGCAACTTGGGACACAGAATAAGAGCTGATTTGACAGTTTAATTTGCCCTTACGGCACATAATGTGTGCAGCTTCTCCACCTTGTCCGAAGCAAAAAAGTAGGAGGGGGGAAAGCCTGAAGGGTAATAACCTGTCCCTGAATGGATTGTTCAAAATTTGACACATAACTTTTTTGGTGTTTGAGAACAGCTTTTTACAACCCTGGTCCAAACTCTAAGCAAGAGTTTTTGAACGTCAACACATATTTAACAAAAGTGCGTATAAACTCACTGTATCTAGTGGCTCGAACTGTGGGCCTGTGAGTGCTTTTAACACAAGTGCTAAGTCCTAAACCGGAATAGTAATGGGGTGAGACGTAGAGGTCTTCATGGGTCCACCCTAACCCGAGGACCTGAGACCCAACCCAGGAACCGTTTGGGTTCGGATCCACATTTTATACGGTCAGCCGTGTCGGGTCCCATTCTATTGCTATGGGACCCAGGTCTGTTTAACATTATGTGTAATACGTGAGTCAATCCTCGAAGACCCGTCCATGATTAGGCAGCGCTGATGATGATGGTGCTGTGTGTGTGTGTGTGTGTGTGTGTGTGTGTGTGTGTGTTGTAACTTGCAACATTGTAAAATTAGGATGAGAAAGTGCGGGCAGGGAAAAATATGTGGAGCCACAACGAGCTGAGTGATGTCAAAGGTGGAGAAGGAATTAAGCACACAATAGCAAATTAGCAATGCTTAAGTTAGCAACCATGGCAATGAACGAGCAATTGTTATTATAGTTCAAAAGGGCAAACAGTCGAAGTTATCTTATGTGAGATACAAAAAAAACCTGCAAAGCTGATTCAAAACAAGTTGCGTTTGTTATCCATCACAGTGACAGCCACAGGGGAGAAAGCTATTAATGTTACAATAAGACACAAAGTTTTTATTAAACTTGTAAATATACTTGATAATAGCAAAGCAATCACAATATACATGTGAAATCAAGTGTCTCACATCTGGGTCTGGTTCCCAGCTTTCAAATAATAGACTGGTTCGGGTCCAGGTCCAGCATTTCTCTGTTCTGCATTCAAAATAATAGACGGTCAGGGTTGTATATTTCTGGGTCTCTTTGGGTTCGGGCATTATTTTCTGGACCTGTGAAGACCTCTAGAGAGACTATTTCAATTTCACAATTAAAGGAGGTCTGCCTACAGACAGACCGGCCAATGTGACATCCAATTACTATGGCAGCAACATACAATTTAACCATAGACAGGGTTAGTGTCACCAAGAGCTCTATTGACTCTGGAAACAATGGGCAATAGGGCCATTCTGGCACAACTAGAATTATAGTTTCCCCGTCCACCCAAATTTTGCACAATACTTGAAGCATGTGAATGGGAGGGAATGCATATCAGATCAGTAAATGAAAACCCAGCAGGAAAAGCCATCAGTGCTAAAAATGCATGTTGTTCCAGGCAACTTATTTGACAGGTTGTTTGTGAATCTGCCCAGGTGCCAAAGGCTGGAGATCCATCGCACAGGGCTCCAGAGCCCGTGTTTGAAGCATCTGCCATGACCACTTTGTGTCTGGATACTTGGCAATGCCATGGCCGCCTGGTAGAATGTGGCCATTTTCCAAATGGCAGCTAGACAGCAGTGTGATAGCAGTGTGACAAGTGCACGTTCTGCATGTTTAAGAGATGATACAGGTGTCTGTCACAGTTTTCTTGATGGTGGTGTAGCATATGCGCTGAGTTTGCGTTGCCGTTGTCCAGAGGAAGACCGTGAGTGACGGTCAACAAACACTCATTTATGGGGTCAACAAACACAGTTTTGTCATGCATCTTTGACAAATTAAGCCAGAGAAGGTGCTTGGCAGACACCAGGCTACCCGATCTGCCAATGGCTTGGACGGTGATCTTTGTAGCCCTTCGAGCCAAGTCAGTGATGCAGTGCAACTCATTAAAGGATTGAGGGATTTGGCTCGCTCGCATCCATTTTCCTAATCAGGTCAGCCTTGTAGGCTTACAGCACTGCCATGGTGTGTCAATATGGGGGCAAAAAATGCCCAAACAATGAGTTCCCATGTTTTATTAATAATATATGATATAGTTACAATTACATACATTTTCTTCTTTTGACTTTTCACTGAACATAATTTTTTTCCCACCGTCCGGTTCCTCGCACCATCACGCACACAGATGGGCTGTCCGTTTCTATCAACCGCATCAATCCTCTTTTTCAAAATAAACTTTCCTAGCGGGTAACACTCACTCACGGTGCTGTACTGTATTTCCCTACCCTGTACTGCTGTTTATCTTTATGAAAAGCCTCAACCACTAGAGGCCAAAAGTGTGCAAGGGATGAATGTTATATAAAGAAGGTATGAGAAATCACAAAACATAATGTAACCAAATGCTACAATTGACTTAATATCTCAATTTGTTAAATAACCATAATGTTAATTATTAAGACTTTATTAATACAACTGTAATACAATAATTCATATTTAGAACAACCACTTTTAGTGTTTGAATCAATCAGATCTTTCACTAAACACTGTGTGAAATGTTTATTTTTTAATTCAGTTGTAGGAGTTGCTTAATCTTATTCCACATCTGGATAATTGCTGTAATATCACAGAGGATACATTTCCTCCTCTATGATATTTCATTATATTAGTTTTGTACAGTATGTTAACTTAATAATCAAAATACTTCAACATACGTGAATGAGAATAAACCTGAAATAGGAATGTGTTTCACAATGCACATTATGTAGTTTATATATGAGATATTTAGAATGTTACAAATGGCTATTTCTATTTAAATAACTTAACTCTACTTAATGTTCTGTTTGTGCAAGAATCCTCTTGCAGCAATGCAGGTCTTTGGTATTTAGAAGGTGCTAGTTTAGGACCTGTGAGGAGTCTATTTCTCAAACTAGAGACTGTGATTTACTTGTCTTTTTGTTGTGCATCTGGGCCATCCAATTCCCTCTCTATACTGGTTTTCATGAGAAATGTGTTTCTTTTTCCTATCTTTAACCCAAAATTTGACTTGGAAGGGTAAAGCAACTTTTAAGAACTTAATACCTCAGCAAATTGCGAAAAACCCTACTGTATTGTGATTTCCTCATGTTATCACAACCATTTTCAATTGTTCTAATAATTAGAACATTTTCTTGGGTACCAAATTAGCAATTTAGAATGCTTTTGTAAGAAATAGGTGACACAGTATATGTTTTCCTCCACAGGTAAATTTTTATTTTAAATAAATAAAACTTAAAACCACTTAAAATTATTATTTTGCACCGTAATAAGGATTTTGCAGAATTTTTGATAAATTGAATGCTTCCTAAAGCATCAATTTCTTTCAAGAACTAAAATGTCTAACTGCCAGCGACATCATGCGAGACAGCAACACCATCCCACTCATTTTCAATGAGAGTACAGCGACTTCCGGCAACATGAGATGTCGCAACCATTGGCGACTGGATGTGGGCATGTCCAGCGACGTGACAAAGTTGAGACAAGTTCAGCTTTATTCAAATGAAGAGCGACTTACGGAAGCGACAGCCAATAGGAGAGAAGACGGGAGAGCTCACGTGATCCTTCTCTCTCAGCTCCTGCAGTAACTGAAAGATGGATGAAAGGCTAATTTTTCCTGTTAGCAATTTTCCAGTGCTCTATGATATGTCTCTCTCCACGTTCAAGGACATTTTTAAGAAAAATACTGCGACGAAAGGTGTCTGACTCTGAGATTGAATGGTTTTGTGGACCCAAATGATATCTATGAAAAATTTCAGTCAGGATTCAGACCGCATCATAGCACAGAAACTGCGCTAGTTAAAATTACAAATGATTTACTTTTGGCTTCTGACCAAGGCTGCATCTCAATATTAGTTCTACTCGATCTTAGCGCTGCGTTCGACACTATAGATCATAAAATACTCTTGGATCGACTACAAAACTACACTGGTGTTCAGGGACAGGCATTAAGCTGGTTTAGATCGTACTTATCAGACCGTTACCATTTTGTCTGTTTAAATGGGGAAAAATCAAAAATAACGTCAGTAGACTATGGAGTGCCACAAGGATCTGTGTTAGGCCCTCTATTATTCTCAATATATATGCTGCCACTTGGTAAAATTATAAGAAAACATGGAATTAATTTCCACTGTTATGCTGATGACACTCAATTATATATCTCATCACGACCAGATGAAAACACTAACTTATCTAACTTGACAGAGTGTCTTAAAGATATAAAATGCTGGATGACGTGTAATTTCCTGTTATTAAATTCCAATAAAACGGAGGTATTACCTATTGGTCCAAAAAACTACCCACAAAATCCCTTACAATACAACTTTAATTTAGAAGGATGTCCTGTTACATTATCCACTACAGTAAAAGACCTGGGTGTTATACTAGACCGCAACTTGACTTTCGAAAATCATATTTCATCTGTTACGAGAACAGCCTTTTTCCACCTTAGAAACATTGCTAAGCTACGTAACATGCTATCTGTTTCTGATGCAGAAAAGTTAGTTCATGCATTCATGACCTCGAGACTAGATTACTGTAATGCTTTATTAGCTGGTTGCCCTGCATCCTCAATAAACAAGCTGCAGTTAGTCCAAAATGCAGCTGCTAGAGTTCTTACTAGGTCAAGAAAATATGATCATATAACACCGATTTTATCATCTCTACACTGGCTACCTATTAAGTTCCGTATCAATTACAAAGTATTACTACTGACCTATAAAGCCCTAAATGGTTTAGCTCCTGTGTATTTAACGGATCTTCTATCGCCATACAATCCATCGCGCTCTTTAAGATCACTAAATTCGAGGCTTCTGGTCATACCTAGGATATCTAAGTCCACTAATGGAGGGAGGGCGTTCTCACATTTAGCTCCTAAACTCTGGAATAGCCTTCCTGATATTGTTCGAGGCTCAGACTCGCTGTCACAGTTTAAAACTAGATTAAAGACGCATCTCTTTAACCAAGCATTCACATAATGCTCACTTTTTATACTACTGCTGAATCAGTTATAATGCATTAATATTATGAACATCAGCTATGCTAATTATTTCCCATCTGCTTTTCTGCTGTTATCTCGGGACGCCAGTCCCGAGGTAAATAGCGTTCGTCAGCTCCAGTTTGTATCCAGCCTCTCACGGAGACTTCAGATGCCCCATCACCATGGACTACGATCTTGAAATGGGATACATAGACTAACTATTGCCAACAAAAGCCTTCATCAGCCAAACAAGGACAATTGCATCTAAGTGAACTTCTGGAATTTAATCAAGGATGGACTTCAAAGACACTGGTCACTAATCTTGCAGTTCAAACACAATCACTGTCTAAATACTGACCCTTAACACTTAATAAGTTTAATAATTTTTTAAATCATGTTTTTTAACTATAAATAATTCTTATTTACATTTTCATGATGTTAGCCAGAGGGGAACTGGCCCCCCACAGTGAGTCTGGTTTCTCCCAAGGTTATTTTTCTCCATTAACCATCATCTTTTGGAGTTTTGTGTTCCTTGCCACAGTCGCCTTCGGCTTGCTCACTGGGGTTATTAATACAATTATTATTTGATTATTTTTAAACACGATAAAGAATCATATCTTATCTAATTCCACAACAGGGCTCCAAACAAAAAAAATCAATTAAGGAGCCACTGGCTCCTATAGGGGGAAAAAACAGGCGCCAAATTTTTTTCATTTTAACTCCTTCCATTCCTTTTCGTCCCGCAGCTCGCTAACAGTGTAGTCTGTGGAGCATTCTTCGCAATTATGTGATCACGTGCATTTTTTATGCTTGTTACTGTCACCGTGTTTTCTAACAGTCTCTTTTTTTTAAATGGTTAGTTCCTGCAATGAACTCCGTTTTCCCTGCTATTTCTTTGATATAAACGTTTGTAATGTATCTCGGGAAATGTAATGCAAATTTTAAAATCAAAGGGAATAAACTTTTACTGTCGCCAATGGCGACCTTGACAGAAATTACACTCACAAATAAATTTATTTGGTCACAAATGCGACCATTTTTAGTCGCAGTTTGGAGCCCTGCACAAGGATGATGATTTATCGACTTTATAGACATTACATTTTTATCGTCTGTTAATGCTGAACTTCTGTAAAGCTGCTTTGAAACGATGTGTGTTGTGAAAGGCGCTATACAAATAAAATTGACTTGACTTGACTTGACCCAGACAGACCGGCGTTTGCATTTTCGCTGCAGATAAACAGCCGCTATGGCAAAGAGCACGCCTTGTTTCTCATTCATCTTTGATATAAAGCATTTTATGTACTGGTTCTATTTATATTTAGTCTTTTCCCTCCAAAATGGCAAGAAAAGCGATTCGCTGTCAACAGCAATGGAATGACATCCATGAATGTCATTTATGAACTTTACTAGGCAACCAGTATTGGGAACGCCCACTAGCGACTTCACCGCCAGCCACTGGTGACCTGCAGCGACAAAAAGTCGCTGGCACGCAGCTTTTGTGTTAAAAAATGGAAGCGTGTATACTATAATATAATTTTTATAAAGTAATTGTAACATAATTACTTGTGGTTTTTTGGCAAACAACTTATTTATTCTTACTTGAGTCAATAAGAATTGCTACTGAAGAAATAATTCACTTAGGTAAAAAAAATCAGTACTCTTTTCACCACTGCAGTGAATGCAGTCTGACCCACCAAGCGCTGCCACTGCAGGGGCTTTACCCAGACAGAGAACGCAGCAGTCGTGCCCATCAGATAAGGGGATAAACGGATCACACAGAGGAATACATTACAAAATGCCATCTTGAAAAAAGATGTCTTTCAGTAAACTGCTCTTTAATAATTGTACACATTATGCTAAACAAACACACAAACACATCAAAAGCAGTAGCCTTTATGTACATGCTACAGTAATGCCAAAGGATACAATACCGACGAGGAACAACAGGCCTTAGAATAAAACAGTCACTGTGAGTGTAATGGCAACGTTGAAATGGCTGACTTGTAAGTGTAATTTCAAATATGGTATGGTAACTACAAATTCCCTTACATGTATTACCATGTTAAATATACTCTAAAATATTGTTTTAAATATTATGTTTAATACAATACATGTACTTCTAATTTAAACTATTGTTAAAATTTCATTGTATTTTCTTTGTTTAGCTTATGTTTATGCCATTATTTGCATTGAGTGACACTGCACTGTCTATATGCATACAGTTATTGGTCATTGCTGCTGGGTGGGTCATGCCTAATTACATTTAAGTCATTGTGTGGCCTTCTGTTTTACTACCAGTGTTACTGTGGTGGTTATTAGTACAATTAAAAGTAGCCTACAAAACAAACTTTCCAATTGGTTGGTTTGTCAATATTGCAATGATATACGTATACGTTTCTGAACTGTAAAACATACAGGCACCAACATGATATCCGGGTTCCTGGGAATCTCAGTGAGTATTGTCGCTGACTATCACACCAGGAGTCATGAGTTCGAATCCAGGGTGTGCTGAGTTACTCCAGCCAGGTTCTCGCTCTCAATGGGGCGCGTGGTGAGTTGTGTGTGGATCGCGGAGAGTAGCATGAGCCTCCAAATGCTGTGATTCTCCGCAGTGTCATGCACAGCAAGCCACATGATAAAATGCACTGATTGACTGTCTAAAGAAGTGGAGGCAACTGAGACTTGTCCTCCGCCACCCGGTTTGAGGTGAGTAACCGCGCCACCACAAGGACCTACTAAGTAGTTGGAATTTGGCATTCCAAATTGGGAGAAAAAAAAATTACATCCAGTAAAGCCTGAAACTAGGTCAAGAGCTGTGGTCTGAACATACTCCACACTGACTTAAGTCCTTGTTTCGCCCCAATTCAAGCCATCAGGGAGGAAACAGGAAATTGTAAATCTCCCCAATCTACACTGATGAAACCACTTCAGTAGTGAAACATCTAAAAGAAGATGGACTACTTTAAAACAGCTAGCAATGCAGTGTTGGGTTAGTTACTCAGAATTTTATACACGTAATTAATCTGATGTTTAAGATTTCTTTGCTTACTTTACAGTGAAGTCCTCATTACTAGTTACTTTACATTTTAAGGAATATTCTGGGATCGCTACAAGTTAAGCTCAATTGACAGCATTTGTGGCATAATGTTGATTACAACCAAAATTTATTCTTCCCGCCTTTTGTTTTTTTTTGTTGTTGTAGTGAGGCAGTTATAATTTAAGTGAATGGCGCAGTTTTGGATGGTTTTAAGGCTATATCTTTACATAGAATACATTAGTAGGCTAAGTTATTTATCACACTTTAATAACACGAATATTGTTTGAAGCAGTGTGTATTTTAACATTTATGGATTGTCCCATTCACTTCCATTGCAACCCAGATACTATATATGCTGCGGATTGCTACATAGACAACCATAAACTTTTTAAACATTTTATTCTGATTATTATTTATAATAAATATGAATTTATAATAATACACAATTAATTTGTAAAATCACAATAAGGTACAGCCTAAAGTGGCTTATTAAACCAGTTTTGAATCGGTTATATTTTTTATGGTTATTAATATGCTAATGTTCGACTATGTACCTTGTACTGGTAGTTTGGACTGAGTTGATTCCAGGGTTCAGTGTTACCACTCTTGTTCCAGCTGCAGGTTTAGAAGAAGACGGCGGCCAGATAAAGAACTGTTTATATACTCAATAGCCGAAAATGCATGTTATAATATCAGCATAACATGATAATGATCTATAGAGTGGAAATCATGTTCTTACGTGACATGAGGTCCTCTTGCGAGACGAAACAAATACAGGAAGGCTCCACCCATTCCCAGACAGATAAAGAAAATCTGTGGGACGAGCTGCAAAGACATCATGGTTTATGATTAGCTTTTTTTTTTTAAAGTGTTGTAATATTAAGGGTAAGATGCGTCATCATAAGTATTTGATGATAATATTTGAGATCAGAACAAACTGGATTACTGGCCACACAAATCCAACATGTCTTTTGAAATGTTCAAATATGTCTACTATATAGGCAAAAAATATTGTTTCTTGTGTTTCAGTAAAAATATCTAAAATTGTTTTAAGCATAAACCCCACCAAATTTTGTTAAATGTCTCTGAAAACAATATTGAACATCTTATGTCATTCTGCTTGTCAAGTAACTTTTCTTGTTTTAAAGATATTTAGATATTTTTACTGAAAAGAAAAGAAAACAGGACAAAAATATCCAGTAAAAGTGTCCAGTAAATATTTATTCAGTGAATTAAAACACTACACTGTTTGTCAGAGCTGGATAAATTTTTTTTTGCTGATTTAGTTAAATATGTTAACATAAATGTTTATTTAATCAACCCTTAACATAAATCTATTAGGAAAAGAGTTTTAAAAAAGTAAGTAGAAAATACCTACTCCGGGATGTTTCCTAACCTGATCTCGCACTGTGCGGAGCATCTTCACTGGAGAATAAGCAGAACTGTGCGTGTGTGTTTGTTACAACTGCTGAGAGAGAAAGAGAGAGTGAAAGGAGGTCCTTACTGTAATTACATTCTGATGTGAGCAGACGTATTAAGATAGTACAGAAGCATTATAATAACTATTTGAAAAAAAATTGATTTCAAGGATAATATTTTGAGATAAAACACTTACTGTATTTCTTTTTGCTTCTCAAGGTGACTTATAATCCAGTATTATGTTTCCACTCACTAACAAATGATCAGACTGGTTTGATGTCAAGCCAACATGATTTAAATCATCAAATTCAGATTTTTTTTTTTTAATTTGATACTATTTTCAAAAGCAAGTGATAATTCTAAAAAATCATAGCACAAATCTTACAACAGATAATCAAAAATGCACTTTTTTAGGGTCACGTGACGCCATGTGAGGATCGGACATGAACGGCAAGCTCTGCGCACTTTACTAGTTTTAATACTTTTAATGACATAAATCGGTGAGATTTGATACATATTGACATACTGACTGACATATTTTCCTCCTAGAACAGATATGGAACAAAGAATTCAAAATCCTCGGACTCTGGAGACATTAAAAGGCACTTACGTGGGGGGCCTGGGTAGCTCAGCGAGTATTGATGCTGACTACCACCCCTTGAGTCACATGTTTGAATCCAGTGTGTGCTGAGTGAATCTAGCCAGGTCTCCTAAACAACCAAATTGGCCTGGTTGCTAGGGAGGGTAGAGTCACATGGGGTAACCTTCTTGTGTTTGTGATTTGTAGTTCTCGATCTCAATGGCATGTGGTAAGTTGTGCGTGGATCGCCCGAGAGTAGCATGAGCCACCACATGCTGGGAGTCTCCGTGGTGTCATGCGCAATGAGCCACATGATAAGATGCGTGGATTGACAGT
Organism: Moxostoma hubbsi; assembly: GCA_032164185.1. Taxonomy (NCBI): domain Eukaryota; kingdom Metazoa; phylum Chordata; class Actinopteri; order Cypriniformes; family Catostomidae; genus Moxostoma; species Moxostoma hubbsi. The sequence goes on from JAVLUX010000121.1 coordinate 606,900, forward strand.
TGTCCTTCGCCACCTGGATTGAGGTGAGTAACTGCACCACCACGAGGACCTATGAAGTAGTGTGAATTGGGCATTCCAAATTGGGGAGAAATGGGATAAAAAATTAAAAAATAAAATGATAAGACACTTACGTGATCAAGCTGATGCCCCTAAGCAGGCTGGAAGTCGACTTAGTCGGGGAGGTGTCGGAAATGCAGCGAGAGATGCTGAACATGTCGGCAATGTTGACAAAGGTTGTTGCTGACTTGGAGGATCTTCCTGTGATACATCGATCAATCACTACCATGGAGACAAAGTTCTCTGATGTGGTTACAGTGGGGGATGTCGAGAAACGGATCGATTACCCGGAGTCATCAGAGAGGGAATTATTTGCTAATCTGCTAGCGACCAAGGTGGATTTGAAGTATGTCTGGGAGAAGTTGGAGGACATGGAAACCGTAGCCGGCGGAATAACGTTGGTATCGTCGGAGTTGCTAAGGGAGAAGAGGGACAGGATATGGTGAATTTCTTGGATGGGATCTTTTTGAATCTGCTCGACATAGCAGGCCATAAACTGGAAATCGAGTGAGCTCACAGGGTTCCTGCTCGGTGATCTTCAGAGGGAGACAGGCCATGATCAATTCTGGCCAAATTTCTGAGATCATCCAATAAAGATCTTGAGTTACACCAGGTGAGGAGTAAAGGAAGGCTTTCTTGGACAACCACAACATTTTCTTGTTCCCAGACTTTGTGAATTTGACAAGAGAGAAATGTGATCGATTCAAGGAATGCAAGGTTCAAGAAACTCTTTCATCAACGGATGGTTTCTTTTGCACTGAAGTTCCCGGCCAGGTTGAGAATATATGCTAAGGATGGCCATAGAGTGTTTACTTGTCCCCAACATGCGATATCCTTCATAGGGCCTCTGGAATGAGTGAGACATTGTGGGATACTTGCTTTGCAGCCTAGTGGACTTGACTCACTGAACATTCACTTGACCGTCCAAGGAAACTGGTCTTTTTTTGCTGGATGCGCCTGGTGGCTGGAGTTTGTTTTGTGGAATGACACTCCTTCGGGACAGTTGTGGATGAATCTGCATGTTCCTTGAGTTAGTGCCTCCTACTGGCTGGAGTATTTTTTGCAGGACATAGGATGGAATAGGTCATCTGCTGCACTCATGAACAGTTGGCTCACTGAACATTCGTTTGACTCTCCGAGGAAACTGAATGTTTTTTTTTTTGTGCTGGTTCTGTTAGCGGCTGGAGTTTGTTATGTGGAGAAATACACCTTCGTAACAGTTTGGTGAATGAATCTACATGTTCTTTGTTGTTTATTCTGCCTATTGGCTGGAGTTTGTTTTATAGATTATTTTCTGTTATCTAATTCGGTCTCACAAAATTTGTATATAAACTCTGGACTTAAGAAATCCGCAAAATTGTCGCAGGGGCTCTCGTAGGTGTACATGGACTGTTTTAGAGGGATGGTCCCCAGTTCTCACTGTCATGCACGGGTTCATTCGCATATTTTTCATTTTTCTGTTTGTTTGGGGTTTGGCTGTTGCACTAATGTTGGAATGTGGTCTTTATAGTTATATTTTTGGCACAATATTTTTCAAATATATATATATCAAAATGTCAAATGTTAATGAGTTGATTGTCTCTCTCCAGGTGGAATGTGAATGGGTTGGGGCACCCCATAAAAAGGTTATTTCTATTCTTAAACATAAGAAATATGATAATGTGTTTCTTCAAGAAACGCATCTTTCTCTGCAGGAAGCTGAAGATTCTGGGAATAGATGGGGTGGACATATTTTCTTTAGTGCTGGCTCAAGTAAGAGCAGAGTAGTCATTACATTGATAAGTAAACATCTACAATTCAAATGTCTCAAACAGATTAAATATAAATTAGGAAGAGTCATTATTGTTTTAGCAGAAATTCAGGGGCAAAGGTTGATTTTGGCTAATATTTACGCACCTAACTGTAAGGATGAGGGAGGCTGAGTGGATTCCATTTGCGGATATTTATTAGAGGGGTTGAACAAACAATTCAAACAGTATTCCTTAAATGTAGTCAGGTCACAGGCTTGGGTCAAAACACAAATAAATCGGTCCACAGGCAAAAAAATCCAAAACAGTAACCCAGAGATCCAGCAAATGTAAGCAATTGTCATAACAGTAGTAAAACAAAAATTGCAGAGAAACAAATGCTTGGTAAGACAGATAGCTGGCAATACTTCACAAAGAGTTACTGTGAGCACATGGCTTATATACATGGTGAATGTCCAAACAGGAACTGATGTGGCAGGAACAGGAAGTGACAAGAGTTCAATATTCAGAAGAGGGCTACCTCTGGTTGGATGGGAGCCTGTTCAGACATTACACTAACGCTGATGATTAGGGCTCTTTTATAGATCTTGAAGGAATGTTGCAAACTGCTAGCACCCCTCATGATATAATATTGGGAGGAGACTTCAATATTTTGATGGATTCTATCCTTGATCATAGTGAAGCAAAAGTGTGTAAGCCACATTGCAGCATTGACACTTCACAGGATGTGGTAAAAATCTTGGTCTTACAGATATTTTGAGATGTTTGAACCCAACCCATCAAGTGATTCTTAAGTGTGTCAGGCCCACTCGGTTGTATCAAGAGCATCCCACAATGACTTACTCATTCCATTGACTTTATGAAGGACATCGCTTGCTGTGGGCATGTAAATATTTTGCGGCCATCCTCAGAATCTATTCTCAATTTTGCCAGGGACATCATTGCAAAATCGACCTGCTGTTAATGTAAGAGTTTCTTGCATTCCTTGAATCGATCACGTTTATCTCTTGTCAAATTCGCAAGTCTGGGAACAAGGAAATGCTGTGGTTCTTCCAAGAAAGCCTTCCTTTACTCCTCGCCGTGTGTAACACACAATCTTTATCGAATGATCTCAGAAATGTGGCCAGAATTGATTGGGGCCTGTCTCCCTCAGCGGATCTCCGAGCTCACTTGATTTCCAGCATATGGCCTATGTCATCGAGCAGGCTTGGGAAGAGCTCATCTTGGAATTTCACTATATCTCGGCCTTCAACGTTCTCATGAATTCCAACAATTCGGACGTTGTTTCGCTGGGTCTTCCAAATGTACTCCAAGTCCGTCTTGGTCACTAGCAGGTTAGCAGCTAATTCCCTCAGAAAACTCCAGATAATCAATCAATTTCTCTACGTCCCCTACTCATGTAACCAACTCAGAGAACTTCGTTTCCATGGCAATGATTGATCAGCATATTTCAGCAAGATCCTCCAAATCAGCAACGACCTTCGCCAGCATTGCCGACATGCTTGACAGTTGACGCTGAATCTCTCCCACCACACCATCCAGACCGATTCCCTGGTCTGTAGCCCTGTCAAGGGGATTCAGCTTGAGCACATGAGAGACTTTCAATGTCTCCAGAGCCCGAGGATCTTGAATTCGTACAAATTTTCAACAGTTATGGAACGGTGTATCGAATCTCAAGTTTATGACAAAAAGTATTAAAAACTAACAAAGTGTGCAGAGCTCGCCATTCACATGTCCGACCCTCGCATGGCGCCATGTGACTTGAGTATAAATTTCTCAAAGTTGACTTCCCTATCACTCCTATTATATATACTTTGCCAAAAGTTCATAAGGGTCTTGAAACTCCACTAAAATGCAGACCTATAGTGAGTGGTATTGGGAACCTCACTGAGAATATTTCCTCTTATGTTGACTTTTTATAAAACCTTTTTGTGTCAATATTACCATTTTATGTAAGAGATTCAATGGATTTTTTTGAAGTTTTACATTAGTGTGGAGTTTTCAAATGATGATGTATGCTTGCTACTTCTGATGTCCAGAGCTTGTATACTAACTTTCCCTATACTGATGGCTTACCATCTTTTAGAACAGTTTTTGAAACTATGCTAAAATGGCTCTAAGCCCAGTACAGAATGTCAAATGGCACAGAATGTTGCTTGTCTGTACATTGGTTGTTTTGAAAATGAGTGTGTTTTGAATATGTCTAACCCTTTTTTCTATATTAGATTAAGATATTTCATCAATTTAGTGTTTGTCAAGTAATATTAATTATAGCTAAATCTACACCTGTTGAAATGTCCAAGTTTCTAATCTTAATTCAAGAACTGAGCATTTTAAATTTACAATGGAATATGACAATGTGTGCATTAATTTCCTTGATGTTAAGGTACACATACAGGATGGAAAATTGCACACCGATTTGTATAGAAAACCTACAGATATACCATATTAAGAGGAGACCTCTGGCTAATAGGCAAACTTTTTACAAATCCAAGAGAGTGCATAGAATTTGTAGCACAGAAGAGTCTTGCGCTAGGCAAGCTACTGATTTAACACACAGATTCTTAAACAGGGGTTATCGCAGTGAATAGATTGTAACTGCTAGAAATAAATTTTATTGTGTGTTCACAGTGTTTAAAAATCTCAGACCATTAAAAAAATGTATGATGCCTGCTGTGTAGTGTTAAATACTCTGTAATAGGTGCTGAAATTCATAAGGTTATAAATAGACATTGAAATATCATTTCCAGTGACTCCAAATTAGATTGTGTTTTAAAAAAAAATTCCTAATCTTGATTTTAGGCATCAAACCATGCTTGTAAAATCCAAAATTCCTTCCCACCAAATATCACAAAGTATTCCGTCTCTTCCTGCAGGAAATGCACAAATGTAAATCTTCTTGCCTCCCACATACGGGTCATTATATTACCATACGTGGCACTATTACTTGTTCTTCTATCTCAATTTGACAAATCACACATTTTGAAAGATACATGTGTGGTTTAGGAAGTTTGTAATAAGTCAGTGAAAAATGTAGTGCATATATATATACACTACATTTTTGACTGAATTATCACACATTTTGAAAGGTACATGTGTGGCTTAGGAAGTTTGTAATTTGTCAAATGTGTCTGGAATATGGATATGTTTTGTGTGGATTGAGTATTTTTTGTGTGAATAATTTGATAATTGTGTAAGTGCATTGATTCTTTTAAAATGTTGTTTACTTGTCACATGATCTCCTGTGGGCAGCAAATCAGTCGAGATTGTCAACACCTGTGTCTATAAATGCTGTATCTCATTCAACATGAGGATTGTGACTGATGAAGACCTAACTGGTTGAAAAGTTGCTTTATTTTTTTTTAAAGTTTAGAGCTTTAATTTCAGAGTGCGGATATCTAATTTATTTATTTTTTTAACAGAGGTCTTACCATATCATAGTTTGCCAGATTAGTTCACCCTAACCTACAAAGGTCAACTGTCAGCTCCATCATCAGAATATTTTGCCAAGAAATTTAGTAACTCTAATTGAACAGTACAGTAAATGGCATTACTTTATAGAATCTAAAGTGAATAATTAAAGTATTAATGACTGTCTGAAATAAAGCAGCGTATCAAGGAGATCAATAAGCCTACCAAAATTTGCCTGCCTTTTGAAGAAGCACCAGGTTTCTATGAAACTAATTTACCTGGTGCCTTTTGAGAGAAACCATGCCAGAGTGAAACGACTATGTGCAGAATATGTTCAGGTACAGCGCCATGTGGTGTACTGTATGTTCAGTTTCAGATTTTATGTATGTGATACTCCTGTTATTCATAGTACTAAACTACAGGCTAACAATGTCAACTACTTTTTGTAAAAGAGCTAACCAAATTATCTTTTTAGAGGGTGATGGAGCTGGATGCTGCTGTGAATCATAAGTATATTTTTGTTGACATAGCGGGTTTCAATCTGGGAAAAACCAGATGCCGTAGACGTAACCTTATTGACCAGTGGGCAACCATCCAAATGCCTGAACAACGTGGGGGAAACATCTCAATGTATGCGGCTGTATGTTGTGGCAGAGCAGAACTGCACACTGCCCCTTTAAGAATCCACCACCAACTAAAATGGCTGATCGTTAGAGTACCAGGTGTCAACAATAAAGGTAACCAGGAAAATGGTTGTTGATGACAAAACAGAAAAAGAAGAGAGATTTGAGACTGGGGTGAGTTGAAGTTTTGGTGTGCCAAGCTGTCTAAGGAGAAAGAAAGTTTGCTGCATTGTACTGAGATGTGGATATGGAACATGATTGGAGGAGAGAGCAAGAAACAACAAAGGGACTAATCTGACAAGTGCTCATCACCAGAGAATGAGGCCTGGATGTCATAGCCATTCATTGCTCTTGAGTAAAAGTGGGGTGGCATGAGTTTGTAGGATCTGCAACTGCCGAAGAGCTCCATGGTCAAGGTGTGACGGAAAATTCTAAAGTGCCAGGTGATTCCTTGATTCTTCTGACCTACCTTTATTCCCTGTTATTGGACTCTCACTCTGCGTCCTGCAGACATTCATCATTCAGGTATATTGCAAACTCTCCGTGAAGCAGCGTGCACCATTTACAAACACTCCTACTGCCTTTACTCTGTCTCCTACACACACACACACACACACACACACACACACACACTCGAACAATTATTATGTTATATTTGTATTGTTATGTGTTCTGTTGGAATTTATGTATTTGACAATTGCTGGTATTTTGTTTGAGTCTTTGACTCCTTACCCTTTTCTTTTTTTCTTTTAAATACACTTATGCTTTGATACACTATTTTGTTATTGTTTTATTGCATGTAATTGGTGGTTTTAGAGCTGTCTGGGGCAAGGTATTCATTTTGACCGGCCTAAAAGTGTCTGGCACCCAAATTTTGACATTTAAAATTAATTTAAATTTCATACAGGGGCCGCCCTCACTGTTACAATGTGAAGATAAACACTGACATGATCCCACACAATAACATAGCTAATATCTTCACCTTGATCAGTTTCCACCATGCAGAGCTGGTTTGGGAATGGTTTCATGCTCATCCTTGGTTCATGACCCTGTATCTCCCACCATACTCCCCTCTCCTCAATTCAATTGAGAAATTATTTTCTACATGGTGGAAGGTGTATGCTCTGCAGTTATGTGACATCCTCATGGGGATGGCGATCAATGTCAAGCCTGGACTCCCACTATCTAGTTCAAACCCTCTTAAGTTACAACATATTTTTGGAGAATTGCTTTTTTTTTGTAGCCAAGACTTCAGTGTATATATGGCTATAAAGATATAAACCTTAAATGATTTACTGAAAAACATCAGACAACTAGCACAGGATGAGAAACATTTGGGATCTGATTATATTTAATAGATAATGTCTTTTGTTCTTGAGATTGATAATTTGTAATGTTTGTTAAGAATGCAAAAAATACATTGAAATTATTTGTACGTTAACTAAACGGTAGCAAATGATTACTTTGTGGCCTCTCCATGGAAATGCAACTCTATTGCAAATTCATGGGCATTTGAAATGTGTGTGTTTGTGTGTGAGTAATGTACTTGTTGCAATGAAGCTTGGTATCTTGATGTAGAAGAAATAAAGGTACTTACCCCTCATAGTACTAATGTCATAAATAATTTTCTAGATCTGTCCCTGTTCACCATCATATCTACAAAGATCTGACCTCTGCACCTGCTGATGTATGAATGGCTGTAATGATTCTGATTACAGGTGACAAAAAACACACTGATACTTGAGCTGAAGCAGGTGCTGATCAAAGTAAAAGATGAAAGACTGTGCTGACACAGGATACAGCAGGGGACAGGGCCATTTCTAGGTAAACGCAGTCACTTGGGCGCTTTTATTTCAAGAACTCAAGAATAAAAAATTAAAAGACACTAATTCAGGGATAACCGGTGTAGGGGTGTTCTAGATTTCGATAACGCTCTGTCTGTATCTAAATATAAAAGAAAAACATCTGAGATACCAATATGCTGTGAATTTTATTTTAGTAAGGTTAATGTGGGTAGAAGTCATGAGTATGTCTGCGTCAGGTGACGGTAATGAGCTATGTCCACACTCTGCAGACACACATCCAATGATACACATATGAGTCACTGAAATTTAAATGCTCCCCATATAATTTGTTCACAGTGAAATTGAAATTTGTGGAGCCTCGTCCGGCACTGATAGTGTTGGATAATGGCTCATAGGGATGAGGTGAATGACTTATTTCATTGGTTATTTAGACTTAAATATTTAAGTTTCAATGTCAATCTAAAATAAACCAACATTCAGAAAAGTCAATTAAAATTTTATTTTCAAATAAATGTAACCCATTTAAAATGTGAATAATCCGAAGCTAAATTCCACTGAAAAGGGGCTTTTATCTCCGATGTGCTTGCCTTGCATTATGATCATTGTACATTAAATATAGAACATGACACACATTCACTGAATCAAGGTTAGCAAATAATTAAGTCATATTTATTGAAAACGAGTGAATAGTGCAAGACCAATAGAGCAACCCAGCTTGTTTTAAATGGAATTTACCACATTTCGTAACATATTAAAAGAGTCAGAACATTGTTGAAAATAATTAACTGGTAGACTAATTCGAATCTATGACAGAAAACAAATGCACTGAAAACGTGCAGTTGTGCATTAGCCATTGATCTAATATGACAGCTGTGTTGGTAAAGAATGATAACCGATAACCAATAACAATTATGAAATAAAGTTTCCATAGGATAGAAAAAAATAGGCCTGTGATGTAGCCTACAATAAACAATGTATTGTAAACACAACAGGTTAAACCATCATTTATTCTGTGTGCACGTCAAGCATTTGTCCCACCAAACAACTAATTGTGTGTACTTAATTTTTTGTCTCAAGTGCCGCAGACAGTATGTGAGCCAAGCGAAGAATGAGTTACGTGTCTGCATCTACCAACATGTTCACAATATTGTACACAAAGCATTTCTTGGGTCATGGTCTTTGGCCCTCATGGCGACGGGACTCCAAGCGAATCCCTTCGAGTCATTACAGGACCATCTCAGAGCTGAGAGGATGTGTATGAAACGTTTGGATACCCTCTACCCTAGAGGTCTTAATGAGACATAATGAGTTTCTAGTTTTTCTTCCACTTATATTCTCCATTTTCTTCTGGAAGTGGCATATCTACCTTTTCTACAACCACATCCACACAAGCCCTAAACCTAACCAACCACACCTACACTAACCCTAAATTTAACTAACCTCACCTACATTAACCCTAAACCTTGGTTACCAGTCCTGAACCAAACCAACAACACCCTCATATTTTAATTTTATTAAGGGTTGTGTTTTTGTCCACTTCCCCACTCTTGGTTGGATTCTTAGTGGTCAGCGGAGGGAAGGACTGAGCATAACCAGGTCTGACCCTAACACTACATGCATTAATGTGCCAGTCTGTATTAAAGCCATTTTAATTACAGGAGATTCAAACTTGACTCACATATCTGCTTTTAAGGACCCAAACATCCAAGCAGATAGTTTCCTGTGGCAAATTTTGACCACATTAAATGGTCAAATATTGCACCCTTAAATTTTGAAAACAAATGATAGGGTGCATACAGTGGAGAAATTAGTGCTCTCATTGGGTTTGAATAACTGTCTCTGCATTAATATGGAGCTCACGATGAGGAAGAGCTTACAAAGGACTCTTGCGTGCAGCTACTGAAATCTTCCTATGTGCTTTGGTGTATGTCCCCTTGCTCAACATCTCTCAGGGCATGTCTGGTGAACAAAAAGAAACAATCCAAGTATTAAATAACATCATTACTCAAAAATGCCTAATTTTAACGGAATTAAATCCCTTATTGTTAAAACGGAGCCTCACGATCCCGTGCATTGGTCAGCAGACACTGCAAAAGCCACTCTCCACTCTTGGCTCGACCAGTTAAACTTGTAACGAGGGGCCAGGTTTTAGACACCGTCTCCCATCCATCAAATGTGATGAATCTCTGTTCCTCTTTACTTCTGAGTAGCACTCAGAAAGAGATTTTGGAAAGAGGCCTAACATTTATTCCCACTCAAGAAAACATTAACAAGACACAAATGAGGCGGGATTTAAATTTTTACCATAGCAGACTAAAATTATTGGATTATTTTACATTTCATCCTAACCTTGTTTTTACCCCGTTCACAGAGCCCTCCACCTGGCAACGCAATCAGGAGTCGCTCTCACCAGATTAGGGAGCTGATAGAGAAGGACGTGAAGGCATTAGAGAGGTTTTATGTTATTCAGGAAACCAGGCCTTGAGATTCTTAGCAAATAATTTCAACATCATTATTAAACCTGCGGAAAAAGGGGGACAAATAGTTACACAGGACAGAGCACATTATCTTTGCGAAGCCCACCGACAACTAAGCGACGCATCTTACTATGCCCCTCTGGATAGGCCACTTCGGAAACACAAAAAATAATCAGAAGCTGTGTAAATGAACTATTTTGGAATGACTTCATAAACAGAAAACAGCCAGACTACTTATATGGGCCAGATGATCCAAGACCTAGGCAGTTTTTCATACTGCCTAAAATCCATAAATCACCAACCTCATGGACTGTTCCCCATATTATACCTAAGGGGAGACCTATAGCTAGTGACTGTGGATCTGAGTCCTGTAGGATAGCAGAGTTTATTGATCATTATATCATCCATCCCATTAGCCCAGATGCATGCCAGCTATGTTCAAGATACCTGTGCACTTGTCTCGAAATTTAAACAACTTACTGTGCCCGTTAATGCCTTTTTGTTCTCCATCGACGTGGAATCTCTTTATACGAACAGATGGAAAAGGGACTTTTAGCGATAGCAAATGCCCTCCGCCATTCTCCGGAAGCAGGCAGACCAGACAATGCGATTTTGAATCTCTAAAGACTTACTTTAACTTGCAACAACTTGCAACAAGTTCAGTGGGCAAATACTATTTACAAACATGTGGTTGTGCAATAGGGAGGAAATACTCACCTTCATATGCAGACATATCTCGCTGAATGGGAGACAGAGGTCTTCCAGCGATGCCCCAAAACACTGTTGCTTTATGTATTTGGACGATTTATTCAGGTTATGGGCAGATAGTAGGGAATCCTTTTTAGAGTTTGTGAAGATCCTCAATTCGCATCCCCCGAGAATAAAATGAAAACACAATTTACAAGAGGAAAAGGTGGAATTATGACAAGAGAGACAGGGAAGGCCGTTGAACATTTAGATTCTGAACACTTCGAAGTGGAAGGGGACGGGATGCATTGGACAGAGGAGACAGGTGCTGCCATGTTTAAGCATTGGTGTGGGCAGTTAAATAAAATGGGCCAAGAGGAGCCGGGACAGTCGATTTTGAATCTGTCTGGAAATTTTAATTTGTCCCCAAATCAGTCCAAATTTCTGGAAAAGGGGTTAACATTTGTGTTTAAATGATTAACTAAAGTCTCTTCTGTTTTAGAGTTTTCTTGTGACCTGAATAAATACCATAGATGACTGAAGTTGTCTGATTATTTTGTAGGGGAAGCTAAAGATCATAATGGGAGCTGAGGGAAGATCAGATCTCTGATATGATTTGGGGGGGGGGGGGATAGGCAGGTATAATAAGCTGCTGGGCAAGTTTACAGGTTCTAGGGGGGTGGACAGGCCTAATATTACAAAAGGGGAGGAGAGAGACTTGAGGGAGCTGAGATTTAATAGGAATTTTGTAATTAAACCGGAAGATAAAGGCAGTGTGATTGTGTTAATGGATAAAGTTCAGTATATCGGGGAAGCTAATAGGCAACTACAGAATACTGAGTTTTATCAGGGCTTGAGTAAACCCATTTTTCAGGATACAAGGGAAGAGTTTATTCAACTGGTGGAAGAACTGGAGCAGCAGGAATACATTGTTAAGAATCAGAGTAAATACCTAGAGGGGGAGACTAATCCTAGGGAGAGGAGTTTCTATGTCTTGCCTAAAATTCATAAGCCTAGGGAGAGCTGGCCATTCCCGGATATGCCTCCGGGTAGGCCCATAGCCTCAGACTGTGGGAGCAAGAGCTATAGAGTTGCAGAGTATATTGACTTTGACTTAAATCCCCTGTCTATTAGACATAGAAGTTATCTTAGGGACACTTCTCATTTTATAGAGAAGGTAAAACAAGTCAAAATGGAATAGCGAGAGGGATGGTTTTTCTTTTCCTTAGATGTGGAAAGCTTGCATAAATATTTAAACCGAGAAGAACATGGTTCAAGAGGTACCCAGATCACAAAAGACCTGATGATATCCTGCTTAAACTCCTGGGGCTTAGTCTCAATAAGAATGATTTTGAGTTTGATGGGAAGTTCTACCTTTAGGTCAAGGGGACAGCAATGGGTAAGAAATTTGCTCCAGCCTATGCAAAAATGTATATGGCTGAATGGGAGGAAACTGTTTTCCCCAAGTGTAGCAGATGACCTAGGCACTATTTTAGATATATGGGGCATTTGGGAATACTCCAAGGCAGACTTTCAACTCTGTGTGGAAATTCTTAATGATTATAATTTTCTTGATACAACGGTATATAAGGGCCCGGGCATAGTTGAAAACGGTTTATCAGATACAAGGGTTTTCTTTAAACCAACAGACACACATGCCCTGTTACATAGGCAGAGCTATCATCCTGCGCATACCTTTAAGGGCATAGTGAAAGCTCAGTTGTTAAGATTCAGTAGAATTTGCACCCGTAGGGAGGATTTTGAAAAAACGATCAGACCTTGTTTGGAGCCCTTAGGAGAAGGGGTTACTCAAGGTTTTTCTGAGAGCAGTAGAGAAGCAGATGAATTTCAGTAGAAATTCGAGGGAGGGGAACAAGAAAGTAATCCCTTTGGTCATAAGATATAGTGAGGAAACAGCTAGACTGGGGAAGGCTTTTAAGAAAAACTTTGAAGTAGGAATCTGAGGGATTTGTTGCTCCATTTTAGGATAAGTAATGGAGCTGAAGCAGGAAGGGACAGGTGTAAGTTGTTTTTCAGGACCAAGGAACAGGGTGTCATTAGAATCCCCAGGAGGGTTCCCTTGAATACTAGGAATTGCATTTATTTGATTGAGTGTAAAATCTGCAGGAGGAGATATGTGAGGGAAACAAGGAACTCCATTTTAACAAGGATGAATGCCCACAGGTATTAATATCAGACAGCAGATCAAAAGAAAAGGTCATTTGATTGACCATGGGGAGGGTAGTTTGAGGATATGGGGATTAGAGCATAACTCGGCATGGACCAAAAAGGATAGACTGAATTAGGAAATTAAGGCCTTTTTTCCCCAGGGGTTTAAATGTAAATATTACTAGATTGTATTGATCTGCTCTCTCAGGGGGATGTTTTTGAGCTGTCCCACTTGGTTCCTATCAGAGTAGTCTGGTGGTGGATTGAGTGGGAGAGCGTGGTATGCCAACTCCAGCACCAGGGGGCAGCCAGCGCACTCTCGCAGCACGCCCCTCAGCTCATCCCATCTCGCTTTACCACCTTTTAGTGGGGAAGGTTTAGTTTTGATTGGGATAACCTGGTTATGCTTTTAGGCTCTTTTCCCCCCTTTTTTTGACATACTTTGTAGCAAGAAATGGGACTTCCCTGAGACAGACACTCCAATCCCCTGGCCTAAACCCTAACCCCGCCCCTAAACCTAGTCCCAGCCCCGCCCCTAACCTGACTTTTAGTCCTCCAATCTTTTTTTGGGAGGGGGGCTTGGGATGCCTTGCCCATGTGGAGACAGGAGGGTCCCCGGTGGAAGGTGGGGGCCAGACAGGAAATGGGGACACATGCCTGGGACTGATCCCCTATGGCGGGCCTCCCCAGAGGAAGGTGTATAGTAAGAAAAGGCTAAAACACCTGAGGATCATGGGGTTTACTACTGATGAGGTGTCACTAATATTACCCTTTAAAGAAATCCTTTCTGGGGGGAGTCTAAATGGGGGGGTCTTAGGATCATTCTGGGATTTTCCCTTAAAGCCTACTTGTCACATGTCGCTAAGGCTATCTGGGGGGTACAAGTTTAGGCAACTAGATAGGATATGGTTTATACACGAAGGGTTTTTTGGCCTCTCTTTCTCTCTCATATTTTCTTTAAAACCTAGTTGCCATATATCACTAATGCCATCCAGGTGGTGCAAGATTAGACAAATAAAAAATTTACATGTAAAAAGAAAAGTTGTGCACATGTAATTATTTTCTGGGACCTTTTTCCTTGGAAAAAAAAAACCTAGCAAGCATAGGGACAAAGTATGGTTTATAATAAAGGAAGATTGGATGCACTAGAAACCCTTTTTAAATTTAGGCAGAAGCCCATTAGTTCACCAGACACATGTGTCGGCCAGTGCATTTCTGCAAGTCCCCTAACTAAACTGTGGCAGTCTGGGGAGACTGTCTTTGGGGGGCGGGGGGCTGCCCCTAACCATAACCCTTAACCCTAACCCCCTAGGGTTATGTCCAACCCAACACCCCAGTTATGTCCAGAATACATATGCATTTAAAACCACACACTGTGCCCATCGACACCTTTTTGTTCTCCATTGATTTGGAATCGCTATACACCAACATAGAAACAGTGAGGGGACTTTTAGCTGTAGCTAATGCACTCCGTCAATCTCCAATAGCAGTGAGACCAGACAACGCATTTTTAAAGCTCTCGAGAATTACCTTAACTCAAATGATTTTGAGTGTAATGATAAATCATTTTTACAAACATGTGGATGCGCTATGGGGAGAAAGTTCTCACAGTCATATGCAGATATATATCTCACGGAATGGGCTAACACCAAAGAATCCTTCTCAAAGTTTGTCAACATTCTTAACTCATATTATCCATGAATAAATTTGAAAAAGAGCTTACAGGAAGAAAAGATGGAATTTTTATACACCCTGGTATTCTTTCATGACAGGGATATGCAGGCTCAGACTAAAAAATTGGCCACAAAAGTTTTCTTTAAGGAGACAGGCAGGCACGCTCTCTTGCACAAACAGTCCTTTCACCCATGCCATACCTTTTAAAGGCACCATTAAAGCTCAATTAATCAGATTTGCCCGTATCTTTTCTTACACGAGCGATGTTGACGAGGCGGCTAACATTTTATTTTCAGCCCTGTGCCTGCAGGGATATTCTCCGAGATACCTACACAAAATAAAAGCGGAGGTAAAAAAAATCTTTTTAGAAATGCCACAGGCAAATACAGTAGACTCCGAATGGAACAACAGCAACAACAACCCCCTTTTACCCTTGGTACTATTGGAGAAGGTGATAACCATGTTTTTAAAAAGAAAGTACTAAGAAACTTTCAGAAAGCACAGGTTAGCCTATCACAGCTGAACTCGTTCAGACCAATCAGTGCACAGAGACGGAACAAGAATTTGCAGGATATTTTAGTACATGCACACCTTAAAGGTAACACACGATTTGAACAACAGAAAAAGGTGTTGGAACTTGGTCAGACTAACTTCTTATTTAACAAGTTTTCTAAGATGGGCTTACCTGTCTCGCAGCAAATCACATTGAACACTCCCAATGTGGTCTAGGCTATTAGATGTAAACATTGTTTTAAAATATACTTTGGGGAAACCAAAAATGCAATTAAGGTTCTGATGCAAGTGACTCATTGTGCCTAAGAAAGGAGTTTTCTGGTACACTGTGTACTGCTTGGGTATAAAAACCCTTAACTGATCTTTGATTGTCAGACTAACAACTCAACGCTCTTTGCATCTGATCTCCAACTTTGAGGCCTCATATCATACTTTAACTTCTTTCTTTTACATACATAGTTCATTAGATAAAGACAAGGCATTGTATTATTATTAGGTTGATTCCAGGACTTAGTCCTTAGGTATATCCTTATGATATATGTATTTAACATTTCTTTTATAATCAATAATAAATTTTTCTGTATTATTTTTTATTCTCATTATATTGTACTTTTATTCATTTTATTAATTTCAGCGAAATAAACTTGTTATTCCTTCTACAAATCATCTGAATTATTGAAGTCATTTTCCATCTGCCTGATCTCACTGCATCAGGTTCGTTTGAGGCAACAAATTTACCATATGTTGGTGTGAATTAATTTGCATTTAGACATGTGGTACTTTCTTTATTTTCCTCTGGTGGTCAAAGCCAAACTGTTACAGACATCTTTTAGTCTTATACTATATGGTTTGTGTCATCAGGGGGAATAACTATTTTGCTTTACAAAAACATGTACCATTACAATGTCTAATGCAAATTTAAGTTCAGATAACAAATTAGACTGAGCATCTTTGCTTAGCATTTTTTAAGGGTGCTATTCACACATTTTATCATATATGATCTCTGTGGTCTGTCAGGGCTGTGAAATTTTCACCTGATGTTTAGCATTTCACACACACACATTTAATTGTCTACACCGTAGAATGGTTCCCCTAATCAGATTTAATTTGAATTAGTGCTTCTCCGCGAGAGATGATTTGGTTCATTATCATGTGCCGCTGTTTTTACAGCATTGATGCACAGCAAAAATAACAGTATACCCCTCCCTCTTGGCACTGATAAGAGAACCAATGAAATTGAATCACATATTTTTCAGGGCCAGTAAGGTTGTTCGGTGTCATAACAAATATACATGTCTAGTATACATCTGCAATGCCATTCATAACCATTTCCTGTATGTGGCTATGCTTGGCCATTATAATATAATGCATATAATAATACAACTATATTATATTAAAATAATGTAAATTAAAATAATATTATTACTGGTCTCTGGTGGTTTTCTGGAATGTGATATTTGTCATCTTGTTGCTCTTTTGAGAATACATGCCTTTGATTTGGCTCTTGTATCAGATGCATGTGCATTGTGTGTACAGAAACATGTCCGGCTTAAAGCTTTTGATGGACATGCTGCTGTAATCACCTAATGACATTTATATGGGTCAAATTTCTGCTCAAGCTGAAGAGCTTCTGCAATTACAATATGAATTTGAATGCAATTTTCAAATTTTCTTGAGTTAGGATGTCACTAGGTGTATTCTCATGCAAATCTATTTGAATATGAAAAAGGGGGCTGTGCAGAGTCAGAGGTGATGCAAGGTGCAAAAAGTGTTAAGTTTTAAAGGCCTCATGAAGTTCTTAGGTCGTCTTAAAGTTACTGAAGTTTAATGCCTATTGTGTAAAATTACTGGTAGTCACATTAATTTTGATACTCAGTATGGTTTAACTGCAGCTATATGGTAAATAGCACAGTGTGCCATATCAGAGACAAACATATCTGACATAGTAACCAATTCAGCTTGAAGCTGATGAACAATTTTAAGAGAAGCATGATTACAGTTATTTCAAATGTATACAAGACAAAAAGTCTGGAATGCCCGAAGCATTTACAACCTCTAATCTAAGTGTTTATTGTAACACTTACAGCAGAAACGTGTTTAGCATGGTTGCAAATTTAAAAATAGGTTGTTGTAGTACTCTTTACTGATTTGTAAATTAGTGATATTTCTTTTTACAATTTTTTTTATCACATCACCCAGTTTTGCCAAGTCTTGCTTTTCATATGCAAACACATTGACTTGAATGTGTATATCTCAATCGCTACTTTTATAGTTGTTTACAGTTGCTACAGGCTCATTCTTTTGAAATGTTGTGCGGTCGTTGCAGCAAAGTAAATAAACAATAGCGATGGTGTTGATTTTAGAATTAAAGTTCTAGTTGCAAACCTCCCTTGAATATCAGGATACAACTTTGGATGATGTTATCTCCAGTTTAAGTTTCTCGCATCGCTTGTGCGAACAAAGAGATCATTAATTTGCAGAGCAAGAGATTTCTTCTCTCGTGTCCTGCCACTGTAATTTCCCCGATACGCATTTGGTTTGGTCTAATATCTTTAGCCCCACTGGATTTTTCCGGTCTCTGGTCTAACGGTAGGTATTCCGACCCGTTCTACAAATGTGTCTATGTAGTGTTTGAGTCTTTCCCTCACAATTTCTAAAAGGTAAAAATAGACTTACTACAACAGATTAAGATAGAGAAAAAGATCAAACCTCAAGTCATGTGTATAGTTGGAACTCAGTGTCGCGCTTCGAAAGACGTCACTAGCCCATGGTTGGGAGATCACAGAAGGGCTGTCACCACTTTGTAAAGTCCTTCCCGTCATCACGTCAGGGTCACCACTTTGTAAGGGGGTCCACCTATCGGCCCAAGGACTGAATCCAATAGTGTGGCTGAAGGTCTCCTGCGTGTTCTGTCTTATCGTGCACATTAAATAATACTTTAATAAAACATGGAAATCAAATCAATCTTTTTTATTTTGTTTTTTTTTATTGTTTTCTTTATTTCATCTGACTCCATTTATGAAAAAAACCTAATTGATGTATCTATGCTTTGAATTTATGTTTTGTATCTTAATATTTTTAGTAATTCTCTATTCTAGACTGTATTTGTTATTTCAATGTTATTTGGGTCCTGTGCCAGCTGGACGCAGGTCCTTTAACTACAAACTCATCAATTTCAGATATTAGTAAGTTTTAGACGAAGTCCCTATAGGTTCTTGGTTTTACCCATTTAGTCTTATGTGGCTATGTTCTATTATAGATTCTCGACTCATCATTTACCCCAGTCAATTAAATTCTGTTTTACAGATTCTCGGTCCTACTCTTAGTATTCCTGTTTAATTCTACTTGGCTTAGTCCTTTATATAGGTTCTTGGTTTGCCATTTAGCCTTTTACTTAACTAAGCTACATCAGAAGAACCCCATTAGATAAGCCAACTCTGATCATAGATTTGTAGATAATAAGAAATATATTAAAAAACAGTCATTCAGGATGAATTATAAAGTAACAATTTATTTTACCAGGTAATAGTAATACATTCAAACAATCCAATTAAAATAACAAATTTAACTCAAAATCATAAATTAATTATATAATTAAAGTTGAATTCCATTCAAACATTTACCAAACATAAGAAATTCGATTGCAATTACCTGGTAGAGAAAAGCTACACACTTTGTCTGTGCGGGTCAATCTGGCTGCAGAGAGACCTTTCAATTCAAATTCAAATTACCATTACATGATAGAAAACTACACACAGTAAACCATGAGGGAGACCGTATTACAGATTTCTATTATTAAAAGTACACACATTAATGTGTGGGATCATGTGACTACAGAGAACCATGAACAATGTGTCAGATTTCCTTAAATACCCAAACCATAAACAAAAGGGAATTTTGGGAGTGGTTAGGTTTGGAAGTCCTGGGGACATACCTCCAGAATTATACAGCATTTGGCAAAGACCTTATAACATTGTTACCATTAGTTTTATCAACATGGGAAAGGGACCAATATACCAGTCAAACTGAGACATTTTAAATTATACCATACATGCCTAGTTACATTACTTGTTTTGATGGTTACTTTTGTTACATTTTCACAAATACATTTTGTGTGTGTGCTTTATGGGGGGAGAGAACAGATGAGTCTTAGGAGAATAGGCATAAATTGGCAAGAGTGAGGTGAGATAGAGGTCAGATGTGAGATGTTTTTGATGGTCCTTGCTCAGTAGGATGCATTGACTCGGGTAGAGATTATCATCTGTGTAAGAGTTTTACGATGTTGGTTCTCGCAGAGTTCTTTGAATTACGACATCTTGATTTCAGCCTTACACAACTAGACACTGCAATACAAACAGAAAGGCTGTAGACTGGACATTAGTGGTTAAACCCATTTTGATAATTGATGACTCCAACCTGTCTAGAGTGACAAATGAACAGTTTTCCAGGAGTAACCTTTCTACATTTAATTTGAATACACAAAAATTTATGTTAACTGTGTATTAATAATAAAGAACACCACCAACCTAAAACAGCAATTCAGCAGCTACAAGGTCTATGGAGAGTAGCAACTGTGGTGTTTCCAAATGCTGCAATTTACACACCCCCAATACATTTTTCAGATATGCTACCAAAAGTGCTGCAAGACAATTTAAAAATCTTAAACGGTTATATATCTTCTCATGTAAATAGCCTGAATGATTTACATCCATTGACGTATAATGTCGACCTAAATGATTTAGTCCATTGGACAAGACATACTGCAGAACAACTGTTCAATTATTGGCTGGACCAATTAAACTTTTAAGGGAGGTGAAATGCAAATCTTTGAGGTATAAGCGCACCAACAAATTGATTAACTTATCAAAAACGTTTAGACTCCCATCAGAACAGGAACAGGCTGAGAAGTAAAGGATAAACTTTTGTCTCCACACCAAGGGGGGCAGGCCCAATGGATTTTAGAAGGGATATCCATGCTTTTAATAATGAATAATAACAACATTTCAGGATTATTTTGAATATACACAGATAACAAACCCCCAATTATTCACACAAATTTCAAAAGACACATTCATTACAAAAGGAGACACAGAAACAAACATCAATTTTATAAACACTTAGGAGAAAGGGTTTATAAATAGAAAACAGGAACAATATATTATGGGTCCAGATCAACCAATATCCCGACAGTTTTATTTGTTACCCAAAATTCCTGTTAATCCAGACATGTGGACGGTCCCTTCTGAGGTCCCAAAGGGGAGACCTATTGTATCCGATTGTGATAGGGAATCTTATAATATTTCACAATACATCAATTACATTTTGAACCCAATCTCAGAAATATAATCTAATGTATCTTTTAAATAACTATCATGAATTTGTAAGATAAAAGAGAACAACATCCTTATGGAAGCTTTTATGTTTACAATTAATATATATATATATATATATATATATATATATATATATATATATATATATATATATATATATATATATATATATATATATATATATATATATAGTCTGTATACAAATATCAATACAGAGTTTGGTTTACAAGCAGTAATGAAAAGTTTTCAAAGACATTCTGACCCAAATAGGCCAGATGAACCGATACTTCAGCTTCTGGAAATCAGTCTCACCAGAAACTATTTTAAATTTGTTGAGAACATATCTACAAATACAGGGTACAGCCATGGGCACCATCATATGCGAACATCTAGTATATGGCAGAATGGGAAAGTACTTGGTTTCAGAAATGCACACTTAACCTCTACTATAGATTTTTAGATGACATCTTTGGGATCTGGCACCACGGGACAGCCATCTTTGATGAGTGCATTCAATTAGCCAATACACATCCACACATTCAAATTAAACATAGCAGAAGTTTCAAGTAAATTTTTTGGATACAACAACATTCTTTGTACCTTTTAATGGAATGGAAATAAAATACTACAGACAAAAATGTATTTCAAACCTACAGACACACACACTTTGATACATAGGAGTAGTTTCCATCCTAAACATACTTTTAAAGGCTTGATTAAATCACAAATTATTCGCTCTCTGCTCGGATCACGTCCCACTCCAATGGCTCCACCGCATGAAGGATACTAACGCCCGGATCACCCGTTGGTATCTGGCTCTCGAGCCCTTTAAGTTCAAGGTGGTCCACAGACCAGGGGAGCAGATGGCTGTAGCTGACTTCTTCTCCAGAAATGGGGGGGGAGTGGTAGGCAGGCCGGATGGCGCCCCGGCCTGAGTCGGGCGGTGGGGGTATGTGGCAGCAGGGGCGTGGTCAAGCGCCCGTCCGAGGGGAGAAAGCAGTAAGGGCGCTTGCACCTGAGCTAAATTATGTCTAACACCTGTCTCTAATTTCAGTGAGTACGGGGAGAGTGGCATAAAAGAGCGTCAGCACCTCCAGTTGGCAGAGAGAGTTCGGCAGAGACCACGATTGTGCACTGAAAAAATTTATAGTTGGATATAGGTGGAAGTGCTGACATTAAAAGAAAGCTTACCTTCGGCTTGTGAACCCAGTTCCCTGTGTGCTCTCTTATATTGGTGACTGTGAAGTTTGTCACAGTATGGTTTTGTTTTCTTCTAATAAAATATTTTTTTATTTGGTTTTATTTGGATTGATCTTTTTATTCAGCATCTGTAAACTATTATTTTTAAAAACTTATATTTATTAAATTTATTATCCTGAATGGGGATACACAAAAAAAACGTTCCCTATTCCCCTTTTTTGCTGAAAAAAGGTTATTTTAAGAAAAATATAATAATGTTCCTCTTATCAGAACTTATTACTCCGTGGTACCTATACCCAAACCCTTTACATTTGAAAATTTAAAAACAAAAGTGTGGGTTGAGTTCTATTTTAATTCCAACTTCAACTAAAACTCTAACCCTAACCATCCAATAATAGTTTTGAATATTGGAACCTAAAATTCTATTTCAATTTGTATTCTAAAACAGATTATCTGTAAATATGAATATAAAATTAATTCCTAAACTTGTACCGTTCTAACCCCTAACCTAAACCTAACTCCTGTGATCTGTAAATAGGGACATCAAATTAATTCCTAACCTTAGAGATAATTGAAATCTTCTAACCCTAACTATAATGTAACCCTAACCTAATTGAGCCCTAACGTTGACTCTGAACCTAACACTAACCTAACCCTAATCTAATTTAACCTTAAACCTAACCTCTACTTGATGGTTGGACATAGTCCCCACTGGATATTTATTCTGGTGGGACTATGATTGATGTGAAAGGGAGGACTGGAGGGAGTGGTACTGGGTGAGAGACTGACCAGGCCCCTGAGTGAGCTATGCCATCAGTGGTGAAGGCTTGACCAAAGAACCACCTTGGGCATTACACAGAAGGCGGAAATTGCAAACGCTGATGTGATTGATTAAGTTTATTGCTTGTCTCAGGAGAAAGCGAAGCAGGTTTGAGGTCAGTTTTTTTTAATTCTCTCCACACTGACTCCTCCATTGCCAAACCAAAGAGAAATAAAACATTTATCCTTCACCTAACCGAACCCTTATTTCAATAAAGTTGTTGTAAATATATATTTTGAATGACTATGTAATTTATTATTGTTCTTGAACAAATTTAGTTTGGATCATTGAAATTTTAACAATTAAATCTAAACAACCAATTTCTAAGCTAAATGCAAATGCATCAAAAAGAGACCATATTTACACAATATAAAGAAAGTTAGGCCATAGGATTAGCATGTTTTAGGTAGGGGACCGTGGGCATTTTTCCCTCCTTAAGATTTGGGAATATTCCCATCATAGATTGCAAGTTTTTTTGAAAAAGTAGAAAGGGGGAAAGTGGGTAATAGGTAGTTACCATTATTGCACAGGCTAGAGCTCCGTAATGGGTTGTTGAACGGATAATTTTTTTAGTTAGAATTTTTGTAGCCTGTGATTAAGATGAGGATGATGAACGTTGTTGTGGTAAAAAAATATTAACCCACCATTATCACTGCGTAAGAGACACTCTGAATCAAACAGTCTTTTAAAAGAATTTATTCTTGCAAGAAGGACCCAGTCATTACACAGGAATAATCTGTGCCATGAGTGAGACGCAGAAGGGGAGGACTGAGTTATTTTTATACGTCTTTTCCCCAAGGTCTCCAACAAAAGCAGATCTTCTCCCTCTTCATGCATTAGATACAGGGGCATTCCTTTAGAATGATTATTACTGATCACTGAGTTTTTAAAATTTCTACAACAATTCCCCGCTTTTTATCATTCAGACTACTCGATCACAATAATAAACAATAAGACAAATTTTAAGTCATATCATCACACTTACACTCTTCATCTCTGATCATTTATGTGAAAATCACTCGAAAGACATTCCCAACATTTTGCAAACTCCCCCTTTCTCTGCGGTTAACATAAAGAACCAACCTGTTTTGAATGACCGCATCTCTTAACTGTTTCATTTCATCATTTATCATTGTCAAAGCGTTTTATGTGCTATTAGCTATTGCTAATACTGTCCATGCTAGCCCATTTATCTTATTAATTGTTACCTTTGTACCCACCCCTAAGAACAACGACCACCCCACATTTGCTCCAGGCGTCGTCCATGGATCAGATAATGTGTACCCTGCATAGTGCTTTGGTAAAACCCCAGGCAAAATTTCAACATTTCTTTTTTCCCTTCCCACCTCAAGTGCCTTGTTTGGCAAATACACAGATGTACCCACATTCATCAAAGCTGGATAACAACACCCTGACCATTTCTTCTGTTTGCTAGATCAGTACTGCAGCTTTTCACGATGATTACTGCTTGTGACCACACGATGGGGTTCACTCTGCACACAGGCCGTTTTATTCTCTGTGGTTGGCCTTGCTCTTCCACTGATAGTGGTACTTGGTGTTCAAACCTGACCTCAGCGTTTATTGACATACCCTCGGAACAATCTCCTCCTGTTGCTGATTCTCCTGCAATGTGTGCGGAACTTTCCTGCAGTGGTTGGCATGAACCCACGTAGCTCTCTCTGCGACCTTCACCACAGTGTGAGTCGTCAGTAGCACTTGGAATGGTCCCAGCCACCTTTTCGCCTTCCAGCTCTTTCTCCTCAGATCACGAATCGCAACGAAATCGCCAGGCCTGATTTTGTGCAGGACGGTTTCAGCAACCTTTCCCTGAGCAGCTTTCACCTGAACACAAACATGTTGAATTATTGCAAAGAAATGTCTTCTCTGTTTATGGCAGCCGTTGTCTCTATTCCCATGAATGGTGGTCTACCAAAGAGTATTTCAAATGGACTTAAATTTGTTTTGACTCTTTTTCTCATTCTGGTGTACATAAACACAATTGGGAGTGCTGTAACCCATGTGAGCCCAGTTTCCTTACAGCCAATTTGTTCTTGATCGTTTGATTCTCCCTCTCAATAGCGCCTCCACTGGCGGCGTGGTAACTGCTGTGTGTTCTCATGTCAATTCCCAAAAACTGACCCAACTGCTTTATTGCGTCATTGACAAAGTGTGTCCCATTGTCCGAGCTGATTTTCCTTGGAATTCCTTAATCTCGGAACAATCTCAGTTAAAAGAGCTTTTGCTACTGCTGCCGAGTCTTGTTTCGAGGTTGGGAAGGCCTCAACCCATTTGGACAACAGGTCAATCATCACCAGGCAGTATTTCTGCTTCCCACAAGGGGTTAACTCAATGAAATCCATCATCAGATATTCAAAAGGCCCCCCTGATGGTGGTTGAGATACTATAGGTGTTTTTATCCCTCTTGCCACGTTGTGTGTGTTACAAATGACACATTTTTTGCCAAAATTTTCAGCAAATATTGTGAAACCCTTTGTAAACCAAAATTATTTCATTTGCGCAAACATTCCCGCTTTTGATACATGGTCTAACCCGTGTATCAACTTTCCATAATGAGGAAAGAAGCGTTTGGGTAAACAAGGCATTCCATCACAGCTCATCCACACATTCTCCTTAAACCTACAGCCAGCCGCCTTCCACTTGTTTTTCTCCTCGCCTGTGGAAAAAGATTGCATGCTCTGACAATAACCTCGACGTTTCTTCTTGTTTACAGATATCCAAGCACACATAGTTTCTTTTGTCTCCATCGCTGCCGCGGCCTTAGCTGCCGCGTCTGCTCGTGCATTTCCTGTTGAGACTAAACTGTTATTGTGAGTGTGCGCTGCGCATTTGCAAATCGCGACCTTGTCTGGTAAAAGAATGGCCTCCAAAAGCTCAGACACAAGAGATGCGTTTAATATTGGACGACCATCTGACTTCAGAAACTTTCTGTGCTTCTATAAAGCACCAAAATCGTGTGTTACCCAGGGGTGAGGCTAGCCCATTTTTAGGGGTGCTTCAGCACCCATAAAAAGGAGCTCAGCACCCCTAAAACTTGGAGTAAGAAAGGTTGTTATTCTAAAATTTTTGTTCGTCTTTGACAAGGTTAAATAATGTCCAAAACATACTCCGTAGTTTGTGGTTTAAAATGCATGCGTTAAGGATGAAAATGAAAACAAATTGCTTAGCAAATGGTGTCATCCTCTTCTCTTCTTCTCCTTCTCCTCTGTACCTGCACCGCGCTCAGCACGACCGTCATCCAGAGCGAAACACACGCAGAGCGAGAACCCGTTATGTAGTGTTGTGAATCAGTTGCTCCAAAGCTGTGTCTCACACTTCTTTCCTTTTACCTAGAGTTGTTCCGATTCCGAAATGATATCGGTGAGTACTGGAGTCAGTATCCTGAATCACCAAAAAGTGTTTATAAAGTGTTTGTTTATTTTCGGACAATTTTAGTCCAGCGGGTCGCGCCGCTGTGGAGTAGCACAGGACGTGGGTGACTCCGTCCATAGTCATAAACGGAGAGAAGTAGCGCTGGTTACAATGTTCTTCCGCAAGACGCATGCAGTTCTGTTTATTAACTGCTAGAGCGTGAAACAAAAACAGCAGCGCGACAAATAAACTGCTTACCTGTGTAGTGCGTACGTGTGTCTCTGTTGTTAAAGTTTATCGTTAATTTGATACTCATTTTAACAATCGGGAGTCATGTAAACATGACGTCACGTGCGTCTTTTCTGGTCAGTCGTCATGGAAACATGAAGCCCTGGAGTATGGACCAGAGTGAAAACAAACGACATATCACTGTGTGAAAACACTCACTGTGGCTTTTTAAATGAATTGTTATTCATTCCTAGATTTATATCTGTTATTTTTCAGTTGTGGCTGACTATCAATCTAGACAATAAAAGAAAGTTTAATGTTTTTCTTTTGCTGTATTTATTCATTCCTCACACACAGAGGATTTAACCTGAACCAGGCATAACTCCTGAACTCCTAGCATTACTCTCTCTCTCGTTGTGTGTGTGTGTGTGTGTGTGTGTGGCCTGCCAGTGAGCAATGGACATATGACAGTTCTTTAAAAGAACAAAGACAGATTCAGGTGAGAGACTAGGGACAGTCCATAATGACCTCTGTCTTGTTTTTTTTTTGTTTTTTTTGTTCTTCTGAAAAGTGTTAAGCTAAAGTAACAGATAATGCAAACCAGCTATCTGTTGTATCAAATTACTTATCTAGGCAATGGTCCCCTGCTTTTATTTTTTTTATTTATTTCAAACCCACAATGGAGAATACAGCCTCTCTTGTGAAAGGAATTTGTGATTTTAAAAAAGTTTCTAAGCCCAATAATAATAATAATACTGGATATTCTGGACTTTTTGGTTTTACCTTCTTTTTTTTTTGCCCTTGATGTGAAGCTTGTTTTATTATTATTTATTGATGACTTATATTGGTTTATGAAAGTTTAGACAGGCATGCAACCAGATATGTTAGAGATGGCCATTTGTAAATAATTTACAGAAGATGAATACATTTTGTTGTCCAAGTACCTGTTACTTTGTTCAATGACAATAAAGTTGAATCTTATCTAACCAATCAGATGACTGTTGATACAAAAGGAGGCACATTGAGTTAACAGTCAGGAAAACCAGTGAAGAAGGTTTTGTGTTTGTTACAGGGGGCTGTCTGTGTGAACTCTCACAATTAAGCTGGTGTTCTGAAAAGGTCTCAAAAAAAAGAAAAAAAAAATCTGGATTTTGGAGTTCGTTGAACCAATGTTAAAATGATAAAGCTATTTTTCAATAGACATATTTTTTGTTTTTGTGTGAAAAGAGGGTGGGTGGTGGCAGTGGGGCTCATTGGGTGCTCAGCACCCCTAAAGTTCTGACCCTAGAATCGCCCCTGGTGTTACCCCAAAGGCATAACGCGAATCTGTGTAAATTGTCACACATTTGTCTGCCATAAGTTTACATGCTTCTGTTAAAGCAACCAGTTCAGCTGCCTGAGCTGAATAATTTGATGGCAGTTTGCCAGATGTCATGACCTCAAATTCAGTGGTTATCGCGTAACCAACCTTATTCTTTCCTGTTTGTGGATCTTTGGAAGCCGACCCATCCACAAAGTATATTGTCACAATTGTCTAATGGCGTGTCTAATAGATCTGGACGCGGTGTGTACACCTGTTCAATCGCTGACAGACAACAGTGATGTTCCTCGCCATCCTCTGTGGGGGAGAAGTGTGGCAGGATTCAAAGTTGTGCATCTTTTAACAGTTATGTTTGGCATGTCCAATAAAATTGTGTGGTACCTCAGCCATCGGGCTGTAGATAAATGTGACTTTCTCTGTTCTTGCAAAATCACGGAGACTGCGTGTGGAACCATCAAGTTAAATCAGAATACCCTACAAATTCCCTGGATGCCAGTACTGCCAGTTCAGCAGCCGCCACAGACCTCAAACAGTGTGGTAGACCTGCTGCTACTGCATCATGTTTGGTTGAAAAATATGCCACAGGTCGCAGTCTGTCTCCATGAGTCTGCAAGAGAACAGATGTCATAAACCCATTTTTCTCATCAACCATCTGAACAAACAGTTTGTTTACATCTGGCAGACCCAAAGTGGGAGCCAGAGCCATTTGTACCTTCATGTTAGCAAATGCCTCCTCGGCTTCGCTTGTCCAAACAAGCTTGTCACATGACCTCAGCCCTTTCCCTGTCATCAGGGCTCGTAAAGGCTGTTCAAGAATGGCATAATTAGGAATAAATGTACGACAATAAGCACACATTCCTAAAAATGGCCTGTACATGTTTGTCACAGATGGATTCACTGTTTGGTCTGATAACATGTCCCAAAAACTTTTTCCTGTTTCACAAACTGCAATTTTGAAAGACTGACTCTGCAAATGTGTAGGAGCATTTGTCAAAATGTGATTTTGAGATTGAAGTACAGTGTTTCACTTCTGAACTTATTTCAGCCCAATCTGTTGCTTTCATGGATTCTCTCACAAAAGGGCCCAGATCTTTGGTCTTGGTTACTGATAAGTGTGGAGCAGTGTTGCCTGCTATCAAATAGAACTGCATTTGTTTTTCTGTCAGGCAAGCTGAAAGCGCGCACACATTTTCTGTCCAGAAAATTTTATCAAATTTCAAAGTCTCATTTTCTACCCCGTTAGACCACCCCTCCTCATATTGTGGTTCACGTTCAATTACGACATGTGACGTGCAATGCAATTGGTCAGGCGTCATATTTTCTGTGTTAAATGAAATTGTTTGATCCTTTGCCAATATCAAGATCATTTTTGCCCAATCATTATTTTTCACATGCCATTCATGTGCCCACTGCGGTTCAAATTTAGAACAACATATTTGTGGTTCTTCCTCAATGCTAATCCCAAAGGAACCCCCCCTAAGGTTCAAATTCAATTCACACATTAAATCTCTGGCCACACACATGTTGAACGCAGCCACAATAACCTTTTTGTGCCTCGCTGCCCTGCTTCTGTGGATTTACCAATCGACACACATCTAAGAATCTGTCGGACGTTGTAACACTCCTCTATTTATT
Organism: Moxostoma hubbsi; assembly: GCA_032164185.1. Lineage (NCBI taxonomy): Eukaryota > Metazoa > Chordata > Actinopteri > Cypriniformes > Catostomidae > Moxostoma > Moxostoma hubbsi. Next base: position 635,970 of record JAVLUX010000121.1, read on the forward strand.
AAAATAGGAAGTATTAACACACTCAAAGGGATCGGTGCTGCTCTTAAGTGATTCGTAATATGGAGGAAGACTCTCACTCAAACACAAATGTTTAACAATAAACCCAAGTGTATTAAAGAGATCACAGATATATACAAACATATAATGGAACAACGCTGACAAGGCAGTGATATGTATATATATATAAATATATATGTTGAGGTGGGAATGTCAGGTAGGTATGTAAAAAGTCTTGATATCCAGAGTGCACGCACAAACAAACAATGTTAGATCGGTCTCACCGGTGTATGTTCAAGCCGTGAGCAGGATCAGTGCGGTAAAGTGACTGTTATAAGTCCACAGAGTTGAGTAATCCAAACAAGCGTTATCTGGTCGTACTCTTCCAAGGAACGGCATATAATGCTCCAAAAAACAGCCAGCAAAAAGGATAATCCACGCGGATACAATGGTAGTTGAGAGTGAGGAGCAGCTCTCTCGATGACCGGCATATCGGTCTCTTTTATTCAAAATACTAGTCCTTCCTGTTTACATGTTGCATCATCCCGTGACGAGATCTCACGGGAAGTGATCGCGAGAACATGTATGGGGGCGTCAATATCACATTAGTCAGGGTAAAATACAGCTTACCGGGCAAAGCAATAGAAATAATTGACAACCAACAATTTAGTCAATTAGCATCATTACAAAGGTGCTTTGCCTTATGTGGCAACGTTACAACGTCTCCAACAGATCTGATTTCTTAACCCAAGATCAGATAAGGGTGCACTCCCTAGTGCTTTGTTAATTACGGTTTACTCAAAATCTTTCTCTGTAGTACGTTCCAGCGCTCAGTATTTTAGCTAGCCTAATTAAACAATTTTTGCGAGAACTCGGGTCTCGGTTTAGAAAACCTCTTAACTTGTTCGTAAGTCTCAGTTTCTGCTCGAGAACCCCTTGTACTCCCACCACAGAAAACAGTCTCAGACCCTATGGTTCACTCACTCTTATACCAAAAGAAAATAATTTAGTCGTCTCTTATCAGAGATATTTGGGTTGCCACGGGTTCATTTTCATTTGATTCCAGTGGAGATTCTCCTGGCCCTGATGCGGTCGGTCTCTCTCTCTGAATCTTACGAGGTAGAGCTGGAACTTCTCAGTCCAGGTGGCCAAACACCATCCGCTCTCAGGTCCAGAAGGCACTTCCAAGGAATCCCACTCTTCTGACACCAAATTGTTGTGGCAAAAATAATATTAACCCACCATTATCACTGCGTAAGAGACACTCTGAATCAAACAGTCTTTTAAAATAATTTATTCTTGCAAGAAGGACCCAGTCATTACACAGGAATAATCTGTGCCATGAGTGAGACGCAGAAGGCGAGGACTGAGTTGTTTTTATACGTCTTTTCCCAAAGGTCTCCGACAAAAGCAGATCTTCCCCTCTGCATTCATTAGATACAGGGGCATTCCTTTGCAATGACTATTACTGATCACTGAGTATTTAAAATTTCTACAACAATGTTTACAGGGTTATTTCTGGTAGAAGCTTGATGCTTTGGCATCTGCCAGTCATACCCCCCAAGATTAGTTCATTTGCAGTCTCTTCTTGGTTAGCCTGTGGATACCTTGTGGTGTTAACCAGGTTTAGCTGGGTTGAGTCTCCCCCCTCGTGTCCACTATGACAAAGCACCTATGGGTGGCAGCTTTTTTTACTGGTGAATAGCAACACCATTGCAACAGTACATTTTTTTCACAACACGGCAATTACACAAACCTACTTGTAGGTCAGAAGTTTGTTTTTTTTTAAAGTTTTTTTGAGAAGGGTGGGTGGGTGTTAACTTAAGCTAGGATGGCATCAGGTGGGCTCTTGATTTTTCTTTGGTGATATAAGTAGGTATGTAGGGGGGAGGGGGTCCTCATGAAGGGAACTTTTGATTAGGGTACAATCCAGACCCAAAAATACATTGTGGTTCTGTAAAGATAGGTAGTAATTGGGCATAGTGATACATGCCTAGGATTGATCCCCTATGGCAGGCCGCCTCAGAGAAGGGTGTATAGTAGAGAAAGGCCGAAACACCTGAGGATTCTGGGGTCTACTAAAGATGCCACTAATATTTATCTCCAAACTAGATTTTGAGATTCTACGTGGAAACTTATAAAGAAAAGAAGCTGCAAAATATGGCTAGGGTGCCCTTGGTTTGATTTATTAAGAGGCAGCAGAGAACCATGTAATATTTGTTAATTCGGAATCTGGTAATCAGTGCTAGGGGGTTTGAATTAAAACGTGGTCTATGATAAGGTTTGTCTGGAGGAAGACTGGCTAGGATGTTATCGAAAAAAATTAACTTAGGCTAAGGTTAATTGGTCCACCAGAAACATGTGCCGGGAATGACTTTCTTTGAGTCCCCTAATTAAACTGTGACAGTCTGGGGAGACTTGCCATTGGACCTAGGGGACTGATACTTTGGCACAGGGCCTATACTATGGGAAGTTGTTTTTAAACAGGGTCTTGCCCCATGGAAGAAGGGTCGGGAAGAATCACAAGTTGAGGAGCAGAGTCAGGGACTCCTGGTTCATAAACAAAGAAACTTTGATAAGTAAACCCAGAGAGGGAAATCCTAATTCTAGGGGACTCTAATCTAGCCAGGATCCCTGCATGTGGGGAACCAAGTATGCAGGTGGTGAGCTTTCCGGGAGCAAGATTTGCTCACATCACAAATGTGTTGAAGCACAGGACCCCTACAAATCCCAGAGTAAAAAAAAAAGTTATTCTGTCAGTGGGTTTGTATAACAGGGGAATCACATCAGTGCGCCTAACAAAACGGTTGTTGCTGGCTAAAATAGATTCAGCAATAAGCTCATTCCCGGAGCCAGACATTGGAGTCCCAATAATAAATTATGTCCAGGAGATCCCAGGAGGAGGGCATGGAATCCAGTTGTTAAACAAATTAATTATGGATGCAGGTAAGGCCATTGAAGCCTTAAATCCAGAGTGTTTCAAGTTGGAGGAGAATGGTTTCCACTGGACTGAGGAAACTGGCTCAGTCATGTTGAAACATTGGTTGAGTCAGCTAAACTAAAAATAGAAGGCCCAGTAGGGTCAGGGCAATCTATCCAATCATTTTCTGTTATCTTCTAATCAGTTTAAAGTTTTGGATAGAGGTTTAAGTTTTGCGTTAAGTGCAGGAGATTATTGCATTGACAGATTGTAACTTTATTTTGATGTAAATAAATATAATAGATTAAAATTGGCATATTATTTTGTGGGGGAAGATGGGGAACCTATGCCTTTCCGTTTAAAGCCAGAATGGGAACCAAGGGAGGACCGGATTTCCAATATGATACTGGGAAAAATAACTGTTGGGTGGGTTTAGGGGTTCTAGGGGTTTGGGTATGCCTAATTTTACAAAATGTGGGGAAAAAGCATTAAAATAATTAAGATTTAATATGAGTCTAGTGAGTTAACCAGCAGATAAAAGGAAGCAGAGTTGTACTAATGGATAAAGTGCAGTACATTAGTATATTACCAAGGGTTGAGCAAATCAATGTTTCAGGATACAAGGGAATTTCTTCTCAGAGCGGAATTGGAGCTGCAGGGTTACATAACCAAGAAACAGAGGGAGTATCTCATAGGGGATGTTAACCCTAGGGGGAGGAGGTTTCATATTCTACCCAAAATTCATAAGCTTTGGGAGAGCTGGCCGTTCCCAGATATGCCCCCTATTTGGAAGCTATTGTTGAAGCGAGAATTATGGGTTTGCAGAATATATAGATTTTTACTTAAACCCCCTGACAGTCAGACATGAAAGTTACCTTCGGTATACCTATCAATTTATAGAGAAAATGAAACAAATCAAGGTTGGGGAACGGGAAAATTTTTTCTTTTTTTCTCTAGATGTGGAGAGTTTGTACAAAAATATTGAAATGGAGAGAGGGTTGCAAGTGGTTAAAACACACTTTAAGAAATATCCAGAGTGTAAAAGGCCTGACAGAATTTTGCTTAAATTCTTGGAGCTTAGACTTAGTAAAAATGACTGAGATTGATGGTAAGTTTTACCTTCAGGTCAAGGGAACAACATCTCCACCGGCTCATGCCCCACTGGCATGGCCAGAAGTGCAAAACAAGGCATTTATTAAACCAGCTGCACCAGACAACTTCAATTTACAGAAAGTTGCATCCATTACTAAACAGTGAATGCAGCATCATATCGTAGCTCTCAGAGAAAACTAACAAAGGCTTGCAGAGACAGTACAGACAGGTCTAGGCCCATTCCAACACACATCTCTGGAGGAAGCCCTAAGAAGGGAAAGAGCGAGATATGGAAGGAGGTTAACAGAGTCATCAGTAGATACATTTAAAAATAAGCTCCTTATCACTACCTCTCTTTGCCCACTCAGCCTAACTGTAAACTCCCAGGATCTCCAGCTCCCCCCTCTCCTCCCTCACAACCGGCCGCATCCCCCTGTTTTTAACTTATAGGATTCTAATGACTGGCCAACACTTTAACCAAGGCAGGACCCAGAGACCCAGAGGCTCTTTGAAAACATGCACCTGCCTAGAGAGGGGAGCTTTTATTCTTTCCCCTTCTATGGTGCAGGTGCATTGAGGCCTGCAACCGGATTCTCCTACCCCCTCTATGGTGGAAAATACATTGGCTGGGGCACAGCTAGGTGATAAAAGGGAACCTATTCCAAATGATCACGCTCTCCCAATTTGAATACACTTCAGTTATGTACCAGAAAAGGTGCGGAACATGATGGGTGCGAACAGACTGAGGTTAATTTAGCAGTTGATGAATTACAACAATCCATAATAGAGCAGAGTTTTGAGACAATAGTAGATCAGACCTCTGACTGCTTCAACCCCACATCCTTTCCAACACCCCCCCAGTGTGTACAAAAATCTATAAACTCAACTAATTTACCTGTTATGAATTATGAAGTCCACAAATAACGCAGGAGTCTATAACAGATAGGGGCAAGATATTGGAGGATGGAGCAGCAGAGGGGGAGAACATGCCTCTAAATAGAGCTTTGAGCATGTTTGATCAACCTGCCACTGTTTTACAGGACTCTGCAGCTCCAACTCCAGTCCTCCTCATATGCCCTGACCCGTCCGTGACGGTACTGGCCAGTCCACCCCAGCCCCACTTACCAGAGGGTCAATGGGGATTGCCTGTCCTCCTCTGGGTTCCCCAAGACGACCCTGGTCTGGGGTTAGCTAGTCCACCTATTTTTAATAGATCTGCCACTCCGGTCCATCACAATAGACTCTCCACCAATACAGGAGACTTTCTCGCTGCTAGGCCCCATGTGCGATGAGACACTAAGACATTTGAATGCAACACACAAAACAACCACCTGGCATGTCAAAATATGTAAGCCGATAGTTTTCTTGGGTGACTATAATCTAGCCCGCATCCCTACCTTCCAAGACCCAAAGGTACAGGTAGATTGCTACAATGGAAAAAATGATTCTATCTGTGGGTCTGAACAATGGCCTTCAAGAAAACGGGGAACTTACCTTAAGAAAGAGCATGCAGAGACTCCTTAGATGGCTGCGGTCAATATCCCCTGTGCCAGCATGTATGTGCTCCTATTAAATTTGTCACCCTTAATCGCAACTGCAAAAAGAGAATCCATTAATGTGACTAAGTTATGCTCCACCTTTTGTCTCACTGTAGTGCAGAATGAGCTCTTTGAAAGAGGCCTCACGTTTATTCCCACCCCCAAGAGCCACGACAAAATGCAGATGCGTAAAGACCTGCACATGTATCACAGAAGTGATGGATAATTTCCAGTAGGAGTCTGATTACTCACCTAATCCCTTCTGTGATCCGTCGCACTGGGAGCCAGAGTGGCATAGTGTCACTGCTGACATGAGACAGCTGATAGAGGGGGGTGGGTGGACGTTAGAGGCGTTCCAATGTAGAGCAGAACGCAAACATAACATCACGGAAAACCAGAGACATACAATGAGTGAACTAGCCAAAAACAAATACATTATTATCAAGCCTGCTGATAAAAGTGGCCAAATAGTGTTACAGGACAAAGCCCATTACCTTCAGGAGGCATATAGACAGTTGAGTGACACATGTTATTACACGCCACTTGATGAACTTATGCAACCTGCTACACATCAGATCAATAAAAAGGTGCATTGATGAGTTGTTTTGGAGAGGTTACGTAAACAGGAAACAGAAATGGTACTTGTATGGCCCTGATGAGCCGCGTCAAAGTTTTACCTGCTCCCCAAAATTCATAAGCCTCCCGAGTCATCCCTAAAGGCCGTCCAATAGTGAGTGACTGAGGTTCTGAATCCTATCCAAGAGCAGAATTCATAGATCAGTACATCAATATGTTAGCACAAAAACACCCAAACTTTGTAAAGGACACCTACACTTTTTTCCAAAGTTTGAAAATTTTAACAGTGCCCGCTCATAGTTTTCTATTCACAAATGATGTAGACTCACTTTACACCAATATTAATATCACCCTGGGCCTCCAGGCACTAGCAGAGGCATTCCAACACTCACCAGATCTCAGCAGACCTGATGAGGAGATTTTACAACTTTTAAATATCACCCTAGCAAGGAACGACTTTGAGTTCAATAGGAGATATTACCTACAAATGTGCGGCTGTGCCCAATGGGAAATGTCAGCCTTTCCTAAATGCAAAACACTCCCTTGGTATACAAGCGGTATCTGGACGACCTGTTTGGACAATTACAGAAAAATAATTTAGACTTTGTTGATATTCTTAACCACCATCCTAGAATAAAACTAAAACATAATCTACAAAGAGACAGTAGAGTTTTTAGATACTGTAGTATTCTTTACTGAGCTGGACAAATGTAGGCAGATAAAAAAAAAAAAAACTGGCCACCAAGGTGTATTTTAAAGAGACGGACAGACACGCCTTGCAGCATAAGGGCAGCTTCCATCCTAGGCACACGTTTAGCAGGCTCAAAGCACAGCTTATTCACCGCATCTGTACTTACTGTACATGTAGTGGAAGACATGAGGGTCCTTTTTTCAGCGCTCTATCCCAGGGGTTATGCAAAACGTTTCCTGAGAAACATCCAAGGGTAGGTTAATCATTTATTTACCAACAGAACAAGCTCCAATGAGAAAATTAGAGAGGTGAATGAGCAAACATTATCCCGTTAGTGCTAACATAATCTGACAACAGCTTGTGGTTGAGAACCGAGATGTTCGAGCGTTTCCACCAGACAATGATAAAAAAAGTGTCCCTAGCTGGCGTCATTTCACTTAATAACAGCCTGGTGTATACAAGACTGAACAATTAAATTATGGACCCCAGGACTCATAATAGATCAGATATCCCTCTGAAACAGTTCCTATACCTGTGGAATGAATACAGAAGTCTGGATAGACCCATTAATCAGTTCACACTTGACACTAGTAACTTAGTTTACTGTAAACGAGTGTATGAAGGAGAGACTAAGAATGCTCTCAAGAACCGTGCAAGGCAACCGTGCAAGGCAACATCTATATCACATTAAAAAGGTATGACATACACAATGTCCTTTTATACTCCCTTTCAGTGTGGAGGGAGTAGAGAAGTGTCCTTTGCTGGGCTAGAGTCCAAAATGGCATGGTCAATGGCTGAAAGAAAGACACGAAACACTGTGGATGAAGGCTTTGAACACATATGTACCATGGGGTTTAAATGATGCGCTCGAGCAAGAATTGACCCACGTGGCTACTTCCACACATGGGAACTCATACTAGTCTATCGAATGAGTCCCCCGAACCCTGTATGCAAACTCATTCGATAGACTCGTAAAAACACCCCTTCCTCACCACCCACCCCCCTCTTTTTTAATAGCACTTTTTATAAAAAGTACCTCCCTCTCCATCTTGGGGGCACTGCAATAGCCAATGCTATTTACACCTGTGTCATCGATTGGAGAATAAAACCAAAGATACAACTTTTTTTTTTAACAGTTTGTTTATTGAGATGAAACAAATTATGCCAGTGTATTACAACAATATTGTAAATTAAATCTATTTTACATAATAATAATATAAAGGAATAACAACAACTAATATAACACACTGAGAAGAAAAAAAATTATTACAAAAAATTATAATAAAATAAATGAATACTTAAAAAAATTTTTTTTTTTTTTAACCAGCTGTGTTTTAACGCCTCGTGCCACATTGTGTGTATTACAAATAACACATCTATTGCAAAAATTCTCAGCGAATATTGCGAATCCCTTGGTAAACCACAATTCTTTCATTTGTTCCATCATTCCCCCTTTTGACACATGATCTAAACCATGCGTCAATTTAGCATAATGTTGAAAGAAATGTTTGGGTAAACAGGGCGTTCCATCAACTGATGTCCACACTATCTACAAGGCTGCAGCGTGACGCCTTCCAGTTGTTTTTCTCAGCTCCTGTGGAAAAAGACTGCATGCTCTGTAAACAAGGAGAAATGTCGAGGTTAATGTTAACTTGTGCGCAAGTGGTGCTTTTACTATCATCTTTAGTTTGATCCCATGCTTTTGCAGCCATATCAGCTCTGGCATTTCCTGTTGAAATGAAACTTTTATCATTAGCATGCGCTGCGCACTTACAAATCGCAATTTTGTCTGGCAACAGAATGGCCTCAAGGAGGTCCGATACCAGAGACGCGTTTAGTATCGGCGCCCATCTGATTTAAAAAATTTCCTGTGCTTCCACAAAGCACCAAAGTCATGCGTGACTCCAAAATCATAACGCGAGTCTGTAAATCGTCACACATTTATCCGTCATCAGTTTACATAATTCAGTCAGCGCGACCAGTTCAGCCACCTGCGCAGAATAATGTGATGGTAATTTGCCAGACATCAGAGTTTCATATTCAGTTGTTACTGCATAACCAACTTTATTCTGTCCCGTTTGTTGATCTTTTGACGCAGATCCATCAACAAACAAGAACTGTCACAATTATCCATTGGTACGTCTAAAAGGTCTGGACGTGGTGTGCACACCTGTTCGAGCGCTGACAGACAACAATGATGTTCCTCACCATCCTCCTGTGTGGGCAGAAGGGAGGCAGGATTCAAAGTTGTGCATCTTTTCACAGTTATGTTAGGCATGTCCAACAAAATTGTATGATACCTCAGCCATCGGGCTTTAGACAAATGTGACGTTCTCTGCTCTTGCAAAATCATGGAGACTGCATGTGGAACCATTAAAGTTAAATCAGAATATCCCACAAACTCTCTGGAGGCCATCACAGCCAGCTCAGCTGCTGCCACTGCCCTGAGGCTATGCGGAAGTCCTGCAGCTACAGCATCGAGTTTCGTTGAAAAATAGGCCACAGGTCGCAGTCTGTCACCATGAGTCTGCAAGAGAACAGAAGTCATAAAATTATTCTTTTCATCGACCATCTGTACAAATGGGCGGTTTATGACAGGAAGGCCTAACATTGGAGCCATAGCCAATTGCACTTTTATGTTATCAAACGCTTCCTCAGCCCCAAACAAGTCTGTCACATGACCTCAGCCCTTTCCCTGTCGTTAGGGCTCACAAGGGCTGTTCAAAAATGGCATAATTAGGAATGAACGTACGGCAGTAAGCGACAGTAAGCGCACATCCCCAAGAATGACAGCATCTGTTTCTTTGTAACTGGTTTTGGCACCTCTTTTATGGCCCGCACCCATTTCTCAGACAGTGCTTTGCTGTTAGGTTTGATAACATGCCCCAGGAATGTCACTTCCTGTTCACAAACTGTAGCTTTGAAAGACTGACTTTGTGCCCCTCCCGCTCCAAATGCTTCAGGAGAGTCACAGTGTCAGAAATGCAGGTAGTTTTATCTTTGGCACAAATTAATAAATCATCAACGTATTGTAATAAAGCCATTCCAGCTGTCAAAGTCAGAGGCTCAATACTTCTCCAAAGGGCCTCGTTATAAATGGTTGGAGATTCACAATATCCCTGGCACAATCTTGTAAATGTGTAGCCTTTATTATTGAAATCAAACGCAAACCAAAACTGGCTTTTATCTTCCACTGGGACGCTAAAGAAAGCATTAGCCAAATACACCCCAGTGAAATACGTTGCATCTTGCGGAATTTGTGACAAAACAGTATAAGGGTTTGGCACTCGTGCTGCCCTGGCAATGACAGCTGAATTTACAGCCTGTAAATCCTGCACAAATCGCCACTCTGTTGGCTAACCCTTATCTCTGATCTTTTTCACAGGAAAAATTGGTGTGCGCGCTGGTGAATCATTGCATGGCACAATTATTCCCTCCTTCAACAGAGAATCAAATACTGGCATTATGCCTTGCAATGCCCCACGTTTGAGGGGATATTGCGCCTGACACAGTTTGTAATCAGATTTTGGGGTGATTACAACCGGCTTGTATCCCTTTATCAAAACCACATCATACTTGTGTTTTGCCCACAATTTTGAAGGTATTTCTGCCAGAGAAATATCAATTTCTGCCAGAGAAATATCAATTTCTGATGCAGAAATAGCCCCCACCCCCTGTTTTGTCACATCATTGTTCACAATAGCAGTTACAGTTCTCAAAACTCAAAATCGCAGTTTGATTTAAATGCTCCAACACTTTTGCTCTGTGCTATGTCTGTATCAATTTCAACCCAGTCTGTATCCTGCAAACAGTCATTCACAAAAAGCCCCAATTCTGCCCACTGCTTATTCGTGCCCTTGGACACAGATAAATGAGGAACACTGTCTCCTGCCATTAAATAACATTGCAATTGTTTTTCATTCAAACACGCAAACAACGCACACACATTCTCTGTCCAGAACATCTTGTCAAATTTCACACTTTCATTCTCCCCTCCACTAAACCAAGTTTCTTCATAGGGTGAATCACGCTCATTTACAACATGTGACGTACAATGCATTCTATCAGGCATCATAAACTCTGGCTAAAGATCGAATAACACCAGTGAACACAATTTCAAAATCATCTCTGCCCAATCAACATCTTTTATCTGCCATTCGTAAGCCCACTGCGGCTCAAATTTATAACATGTAATTTGTGGTGCTTCCTCAATGCTGATTCCAGAGAAATCAGCACAGAGGATCAAATATAATTCACACGTTAAATCTCTGGCCATTAGCGGCGTGGGACAATTGGCCGACCAGAGAAACTCATGTTTCGGACCCCCCTCTGTCTCACACTCTAAGGGCTCGGTGAATCGTTCAGAGGTCAAATGGCCCGAAGCCGAAGTGCTTTCATACACTTTCCCTGTCATTTTCGGCACATGGCAAGTCACATGGTTGTAAAGTGCTAATTGAAGCTCCCGAATCGACCAGAAAGTTAATTACTACTCCCTCGACTATCATTGGGTATTTTGGCATTTGAGAAAACCCTGTGCTTTTGTACATTTTCAAACATTCATTGGAAACACTGCTCAAAATTTCATCATTCACAACATTGCTCAAAACACACAAAGATTTGCAAGCAGATTCTTCATTGCAGATAGCAGAATGTAAATCAGTGTATGTGTGTGTGTGTGTGTGTGTGTGTCGTGTTTGCGTGTTAGTAATAATTGTGGTCAGCCACTGATCACCCCGAACCAGACCCTCTCCGTCCTGCTCTCCGTTCCTCTCGTTTCAATCCGACTTCAGATTCGGGCACGCACTGCTCCAATGCCCGTCTGTCCTGCATACTCTGCATTTGGTACAGTCTCTGACCGTATGGTTGTTTGTAGCACACACATAGCACCACCATTTCCTTCCATCACTTCTTCCTCTCACCTTTTGTTGAGTTTCAGGCTCGTTTGTTTCACGTTGCACAACTGCCATTGTGCTAACAGGCTCATCCTTTTCCTGGGTGCAGCATGTAATCTTTTCAGTGTCCACACGCGGAGGGAATGCTGCCTTTACTGCGTTAGTGAAATTTTCCACCTCATTTTTGTATGGATCGTTGCTCGCATGTTCCCAGTCTGGGTGTACTCGTCTCACATCCGTGTTCACTAGTTTTTCGCTCACCTTATGCCAGTTCGCTGGACCCATTTTCACACCCAGCAATCAGTCTCAGTTCTTGTGAAGTCGGGCTGTAAAACTTGGCACAGTAAGAACAGTTCTTTCGCAAATCTGTCGGCCGCGTCCTGCGGGTCCGGCAGATGCGCCATCGCGTCTCTCATATCAGCCACTGTCCAAGCTCTAAAGACCAACATTGGCCCTTCCGGTCCCGCATCTTCGACCATCGGGGCTGTTATGTTCGGAACTGTGTCTTTCGGAGCGGTGACTTTCAAAGTTGTGACGCTGATCTTTCCACTTTTAATCGTCTTTGATCTTGTCACTCTCAGCCCGCTGGTTCAGTTGTGCTGGGAACCATTTCAGACGCGTCCCCGAAAACTTCCTGTTCTTCGTCCTCCTCCCTTTCTTCTTTGCTGCCTGTGGCAGTGGGCGCTGAGGATTCTACCGCCGCCTGCTGTACTGGCGGTGATGGTGCTCGTGGGAATTCTTGCTCTTGTATCACTTGCGCTGCTGCTTCTGCCGCTGCTCGTGCATCTCGTGCTGCTACTTGTGCTGCATCTTGTGGTCCAGTTTCAGGGCTTTCAGCTCCGCCACGGGGTAGTGATGGTTATATGCCGGTGGCGCCAAGAAAATCTCGGTTACGTTTTGGAAAACACAAACACACTGTTTATTAGTAGTATTCTGGTCTGGTGGAGCCGTTTTTTCGCACACATCCTCATTCATTCCTTTGCTTTATTCATTCTGCATTTGCTTTCGTTCTCTTCTGTTGGCTTCCTCAATCCAACAATCTATAGTCTGCTCACATTCTTTACACACATGACGAAAACAACCGCAACAACTCTGTTGCTTTTCATGTATATTATTTTTATTGAGATTTTCAAACATCAAAAACAACAGACAACAAGACCCTTCATAAAACAGGAATCTGTGCAATGTGTAAAATGAAACAAAAGTACTATAAAAAAGGAAGGCATACACAAAGCCAACCTCTGTTACAAAGTGTAATCACAATAATTACAGAAAGTGATTATTGCAAATCAGGAAAACATAAATGAATAATTAGACCTTCAGATTCGACAAAAAAGTAAAAACTGGTTCCCACATCTTATCGAATTTTGCAGGGTTCCCGGATATGGAGTATCTAATTCTTTCAAGATGTAACATAGAAGTGAGTCCAGTTAGCCAGTCAGAAAAGAGGGGTCTAGTATTTTTTTTCCACAAAAGCAAGATAACTTTCTTAGCAACAATCACACCATATTGAACTGGTAACCGTACCGTTGGCCTGAGAGCCTGCAATGAGTCTGACCAGCCAAGAATTGCTATGAGTGGGTCAGGAAGTAAAGTACAATTGTAGACTTTGGCAAAAAACTGAAAAATTTCTATCCAAAAACTCTGAATTTGTGTACAGAACCAAAAAAGGTGTGCCAGGGTACCCTCAGCAGCTTTACACTTATCACATACAGGAGAGACAGAGGGATAGAACTTACTGAGCTTTGCTTTAGAGTAGTGAAGTCTATGTAGTACCTTGTACTGAATAAGTTGGTGTCTAGAATTTATAGAACAAGAATAAATAGACGAAAGACATTTATCCCAGACAGTCTCAGTAACCTGAATCCCCAAATCTTCTTCCCAAGCCTTTTTCAAATGAAGTGAAGAAAAATCTGTATTATCTTTAAAAGCATTAACAAAAAGAGATGTAATGCCCTTAGCGTCTGGAGAGTTAGAAAATAAATCAAATATTTTACAGTCTGAAGGCAAAGTTTCAAAGTGTATAATATTAGTACGAACAAAGTTCCTGACTTGAAGAAATCTGAAAAAGTGAAAAGAGGGAAGGCCAAATCTTTCCCTAAGCTGAGAAAAGGAGGGAAATGTATTATTAATATACAAATCTTTTATACAGAGAATACCTTTACCTTGCCATTCCATAAAAACATTATCTGTAAGAGAGGGTGTAAACACGTGATTATAACAGATAGGAGTGAACAGGGAGGTACTTGGTAGCTTAATTACCTTACTGATCTGATACCATATTTTGATGTTGTTAACGATTAAATTAGCTTTGGGAACTTCTTTACTAGGCAATGGTGCCGAAAATATCAGAGCAGAAAGAGATGAGTGGATAGCATTTTGTTCTATCGCTAGCCAAGAGGGGGTATCTACTTGAACATTGCCCGGAAAAGAATCCCGCCAATACATTAATATTCTGCAGTTCGCTGCCCAGTAGTAATGAAGAAAGTTGGGCAAACCCAAACCCCCCCAAGCATTTTGGTTTATACACGTGGGTTTTGGATATACGAGCGACTTTATAACCCCAAATGAAAGGCATAATTATTGAATCAAGAGTTCTGAAGAATGATTTGGGTAAAAAGAAGGGCAAATTTAGAAAGAGATATAAAAATCTAGGAAGGATTGTAACACTCCCCTATTTATTAAAATAGGAAGTATTAACACACTCAAAGGGATCGGTGCTGCTCTTAAGTGATTCGTAATATGGAGGAAGAATCTCACTCAAACACAAATGTTTAACAATAAACCCAAGTGTATTAAAGAGATCACAGATATATACAAACATATAATGGAACAACGCTGACAAGGCAGTGATATGTATATATATATAAATATATATGTTGAGGTGGGAATGTCAGGTAGGTATGTAAAAAGTCTTGATATCCAGAGTGCACGCACAAACAAACAATGTTAGATCGGTCTCACCGGTGTATGTTCAAGCCGTGAGCAGGATCAGTGCGGTAAAGTGACTGTTATAAGTCCACAGAGTTGAGTAATCCAAACAAGCGTTATTTGGTCGTACTCTTCCAAGGAACGGCATATAATGCTCCAAAAAACAGCCAGCAAAAAGGATATTCCACGCGGATACAAGTTGTCGTTGAGAGTGAGGAGCAGCTCTCTCGATGACCGGCATATCGGTCTCTTTTATTCAAAATACTAGTATCCTGTTTACATGTTGCGTCATCCCGTGACGAGATCTCACGGGAAGTGATCGCGAGAACATGTATGGGGGCGTCAATATAACATTAGTGGGGTAAAATACAGCTTACCGGGCAAAGCAATAGAATAATTGACAAACCAACAATTTAGTCAATAAGCATTATTACAAGGAGGTGCTTTGCCTTATGTGGCAACGTTACATAAATCCCCCCCCCCCCAGCCTTCGGCATAGGAGGAGATCGTCCGTACCAACGTTTCAGATTCACCACATTTATAATGTCTGTTTTATATGGGTCACCCCAACCAACTGTGTAATTTATTGGCCCCATTTTCCTTATTATTTCAGCCGGTCCCTCCCACTTGGGCGCTAGCTTGGCAGAGTATTTATTGGAAGAAGATGAGAGAGGGTGAGTTTTTATCCAGACTAGATCTCCCGGCTGGAATTGTACATCCTTCCGTCGGGCATTGTAGTATCTAGCTTGTCTAGCGTGTTGCACTCCTACTCGCAGCTTTACTTCCTCCGCCATGATCTTTTGTCGTTCAATTTGGTTATACGATGTTTGGTCCGGTGTGGGGGGTTTGAGGATCAACCTCTCTAGTGGACCCTGCAGCTGTCTGCCCATCATTAACTCAGCAGGTGTTCTACCGGTAGTTTCTTGATATGCTGTGTTGATGGCAAATCTTAACTCAGGTAACCACTGGTCCCATTTCTCGTGATGGTGTCCCACATAAGACGCAATCATCGTTTTTAATGTCCTGTTAATTCTTTCCGTCAGGTTGGTCTGCGGGTGATAGCTGGTAGTAAGTTTTTGGACACTTCCCCAGGTTTTGCAGAGCTCTGACAACATATTGGAAGTGAATTGGGCTCCCCGGTCAGATATGATGTACTTTGGCGCACCCCCCATCGTGTAAAGATCTCTTCTCTGAGAATTTTGACGATCTTAGGGGTCTTACTGTCTCTAAGGGGGAACAACTCTACCCATTTGGTGGAATAATCCACTAGCACCAGTAGGTAAGTGTTTTGTTTCTTACTGACCGGGAAAGGTCCCATGAAATCCATCCCCCAAGTGTGACCTGGTTCTGCCACTTGAGTGTGCTGTAAGAATCCGCTGGGTTTTGTATTGTCATGTTTGTATTTCTGACAGGTAGAGCATCCTTTGACGTATTGCCAGACGTCTTTACGTACCGTGGGCCACCACGCCACCTCCAAGAGCCTCAGTAAGGTTTTCATACGTCCCAGATGTCCTCCCAGAGGGTTATCGTGTACGTAGTGTAAGAATCCAGGTATTAATGCCTGAGGAACAACCAGTTGGAATTTATCTCCGTTATTCTTGACAGGCACCCGGCGATATACCACCCCCTGGTGGACCTCAAAGGTAATTTGGTGATCTTGAACCTTTCTGGCTTTTTGTGACATTTGTAGGAGAGACACCGCATTGTCACTACTTTGTGCTTGAGCGATTTCATCTAACGTGTTGGGTATGTCAGACGCACATTTTGTCGTTGTTGTTATGGCCATACAGTGCACCCTTTCTCTCTCCTCAGATTCACAGACTCGTGACAAAGCGTCTGGCCCCAGGTTTAGACATCCTCTCCTGTGATGGACTTTGAAGCTGAACTGCTGCAGCCTAAGGGTCCATCGGGTCAGCCGAGAGGAGGTTTTAGGGCTATTGAAGGCCCAGGTTAAGGCAGCATGATCGCTATAAATGTCAAACTGTCTCCCTTCAAGGTAATGCCTCCATTTTTCCACCGCCCAGACTACAGCCAGACACTCCTTTTCAGACGTTGAATAGTTTAACTCAGGTCCACGTAAAGTTCGTGATGCGTAAGCTATCACTCTTTCCCCCTCAGGGGTTAGTTGGTTAATAGCCCACATCACTGGCATCAGTGTGTACCTGGAAAGGTTGGTTGAGGTCAGGTTGCATCAATACAGGTGGGTCTTGTAATAATGTCTTGATGTTTTCAAAACCTGTCTGGCACTCAGGAGTCCAATCCCATTTTACTCCTTTCTTTTTTAAGTTGTTTAACGGAGCTGTGATGTTGGCAAAGTGGGGAATGAACTTGTGGTACCATCCTGCTAATCCCAAGAAGCGTTGGAGGGCTTTAATATCTTTGGGCTGAGGATATTCAGCTATCGCCCGGGTCTTTTCCTGATCGACCTCCACTCCTCTCTCTGAGACTATGTGTCCCAGGAACTTTAACTGTTTTTTAAAGAAGTGACACTTGTTCATGTTCAGGGTAAGCGATGCTTGGCAAAGGCGTTGCAGAATGGTGTTCAGATGTTGGACGTGTTCCGTTAAAGTTTGTGAATAGATTATAATGTCATCAATGTAAACAAAACAAAACTTCCCTCTCAGTTCTGCTAGGACCTTCTCCATCAGCCTCTGGAAGGTGGCTGCCGCATTCCGTAATCCATATGGCATGGAGCGGAATTGGAATAGTAATTGGGAGGTGATGAAAGCGGTTTTGTTTTTACTCCTTTCCTCCATTTCGACCTGCCAGTATCCAGACTGCAAATCCAATGTACTGAACCAGGAGGCGCCTTCCATGGATTCCAAGATGTCATGGATGATAGGCATTGGATATGCGTCAGGTATGGTCATACTGTTAAGCTTCCTATAGTCCACACAGAACATGTAAGAACCATCAGGTTTGGGGACCAGGACTACCGGTGATGACCATGGAGAGACGGAAGGTTCGAAGATGTTGTCTTTTAGCATTTGTTCCACTTGATCATCAATAATCTTCTTCTTGAAAGGTGAAACCCTATAAGCTCTGGATCTCATAGGCATTTCGTCAGATAGTAAGATTTTGTGTTGTTCCACAGATGTTTTGCCTAGGACTTTGGAGGTAGTATGAGGCCAATTATCCATCAGCCTCCGTAATTCCTCCTGATTGTCGGAGTCCCAGATGGGAGCAACTTGTGTGTGTACGTCGTAGATTGGGGGATCCCAGGTTGGCGGTAAGGCGTAATAGAGACTCACAGCAGCAGTGGAGCATACTCTTTCACCCATCGTACTAGTAGACAGCACAGGATTTATAAGTGCAGTAAGGAATGGATGATAAATATATCCTTTGCCCATTTTCAGTCCATATCTCCCTTGTCCTACATCCACTATGGCTTCAGTGGCTCTTAGGAAATCCAGGTGAGCATCCTTCATTATATAGGAATCCAGCCTGCATACCTTGTCATGCCACTCATAACAGACTGTTTTCTTTCTAATCGCCTGGTGCATTTTTCCATCAGCCATAATGAACCGTTGAAGAGGGACTGGGGGGTCAGGTGTCGCTTCCCCTCCTAACTGTCTCCACAGGTTTTCCTGAATAAGGGTGTAAGTGCTCCCAGTATCCAGCACTGCCTTCACCTCTTGTCCTTTTATCGTTAGAGGCACTAAAAGAAGGGATGTTATAGGATGGGGTTGTGCAATGGATAATCCTGCTAGACTTTTAGAGGTATTCCGTTCAGGAGGTCTTTTAGTTGCCTTTTCTTTACTGTTCAAATTGCCCACTTTCTGCCAGTAATCTTTTGCTCCCATCCAGTCTTTCTCTACCATGGATCCTACCTTCACCAGTTGTTCCACAGACTTCACCGTCCCTCTCAGACAGCCCGCAACCCTTGGGTTGATGTTATTAAGGATTCGGCTCACCATTTCCTCTTCAGTGATAGCTGGCTTCCATTTTAGGCAGAGGGCTCGGTAATCGTAGGCGAAATCTCTCAACCGCTGACAGGGTTGTTGAACCAGGGCTCTTAACTTATCCTCCACTTCGGTAAGGTAATCCTCTGGGAGAAAAGCAGACATAAAAGCATCCTTGAAAGATTTCCAATCAGTTACCTTTGCCTTTTCAGCCTTCCACCAGCTCTGTGCAGGTCCTTTGAGTACTGTACTCAGAGTTCAAACGAGCTCCACGCTAGGAAGAGGCCTGATGTCCAGGAAGTTTTCACATTGTTCAATGAACTGGAGCACATCAGATGTCTCACATGATTCCCCAAAGGAAGGAAATTCCAGTCGTATTGGGGGTCTCCCACAGACAGACGAGATACTGGACATAAGTGAGGGGTGAGCCATGTTCATTAGTGGAGCTCCAGAAGTGACATCATAGGTAGCGTTGATCCTAGTGGCAGGTGGGGTTTTAACTCTCGCTGCTGGAATGGGAGTTCTCACCTCTTTAACAGTAGAATAGGAAGGAACGGGGTTAAAAGTCTGTATTTGAGAACGAGATGGGGTACTGGTGAATCTTAACTTTTTCATTTGACTTTCCCATCTTGCATCTCTCCTCAGAAAACAGTCAACCACAGCTCTCTCCAATTTCTCTATAGACCCTTGGAAATGATCTTCTAAATCTGCCAAGCTAGCATTCACTGCTTCCCGGAAACTGGTTTCTCTATTAAGAGAACTATCTACGGACAGTATTACCTCCTGTTCATTATTTTGTACTTTTGCACTAAGAGCCAATAAATCCACCTTTAGTTTATCAATCTCAGATTGCATTGTTTGTACAACATTTACATTCAATACCTCTTTTTCATCATCCTCATCATCAGTTTTTTCATCATCAGAAATATACATGGAACTCAGCATAGATGTTATTTCAGCAGCAGGGTTACGTCTGGTAACAAATGGGCCTGCTGTGAAATCAGCCACTAGGGCTTCATCAGTGCTACCTCTTAAATTAGTCACATCCATATGCATGATATCAGCATGTATATTTCGATCTCCTCCTCCATTTATATATGCTTCTTCCTCCATTTTATAAACACCAGAATCACTATATAACAAAACAGTAACAGCACGTTTCCCGTACGGGCCACCACTATGTAACACTCCCCTATTTATTAAAATAGGAAGTATTAACACACTCAAAGGGATCGGTGCTGCTCTTAAGTGATTCGTAATATGGAGGAAGAATCTCACTCAAACACAGATGTTTAACAATAAACCCAAGTGTATTAAAGAGATCACAGATATATACAAACATATAATGGAACAACACTGACAAGGCAGTGATATGTATATATATATATAAATATATATGTTGAGGTGGGAATGTCAGGTAGGTATGTAAAAAGTCTTGATATCCAGAGTGCACGCACAAACAAACAATGTTAGATCGGTCTCACCGGTGTATGTTCAAGCCGTGAGCAGGATCAGTGCGGTAAAGTGACTGTTATAAGTCCACAGAGTTGAGTAATCCAAACAAGCGTTATTTGGTCGTACTCTTCCAAGGAACGGCATATAATGCTCCAAAAAACAGCCAGCAAAAAGGATATTCCACGCGGATACAAGTTGTCGTTGAGAGTGAGGAGCAGCTCTCTCGATGACCGGCATATCGGTCTCTTTTATTCAAAATACTAGTATCCTGTTTACATGTTGCGTCATCCCGTGACGAGATCTCACGGGAAGTGATCGCGAGAACATGTATGGGGGCGTCAATATAACATTAGTGGGGTAAAATACAGCTTACCGGGCAAAGCAATAGAATAATTGACAAACCAACAATTTAGTCAATAAGCATTATTACAAGGAGGTGCTTTGCCTTATGTGGCAACGTTACAGGATCACCATTTTAATTGCATTAATGCGACCGATCATTGAGATAGGGAGTGATCTCCATCTTTCTATGTCCTTCTTTAGGTTGTCTAGTAAAGCAAAATAATTTAATTGAACTAATTCCTTTGGATTCTTAGGGACCACCACACCGAGATATTTTATCTTGTCTAAAGTGATTTTAAATGGCAGATTCTTCATAAAAACTGGATCTATATTATCACTGACGGGCATAAGTTCACTTTTTTGCCAGTTAACCGAATAACCAGAGAAGCTACTGAATGAGTTTAATAAATCTAACAGAGGGGGAATAGAGCGCTCGGGGTCTGAAAGGTACAAAAGGACATCGTCAGCGTAGAGAGATATGATATGATCAACCTGACCTATATTTAAGGGTGGAATCTGTGGATGAAGTCTAATGGCTATTGCCAAAGGTTCTATGGCAAGGGCAAACAACAGGGGTGAAAGTGGACACCCCTGCCGGGTACCCCTATGCAATTCAAATTGTGGTGATCTATCGAGATTAGTTAACACTGAAGCGCAGGGATGGTGATACAACATGCTAACCCAGGATGAAAACCTATCGCCTAAATTAAATTCTTTAATAGTTGTTAAGATGTAGTTCCATTCAACTTGATCAAAAGCTTTTTCTGCATCTAATGCGATAATTGCCAATTTAGAGTGGGAATTTAGCTTAGAATAAATTATATTTAGAAAACGTCCAACATTAAAAAAGGAAAATCTTTTCGGGATAAAGCCAACTTGGTCGGGGTGAATAATAGTTGAAATACATTTGTTTAATCTTGTTGCCAAAATTTTAGTGAACACTTTTAAAAACGTATTGAGAAGAGAAATTGGACGAAAAGAAGACACGTCAGCCTCATCCTTGCCTTTCTTAAGAAGTAAGGAAATATTGGCGGAGTATAGAGAAGAGGGAAATTTCTGCTTGATGAAGGAATGATTGAACATCCGTAACAAAAGGGGCACAATTTTATCTACATATTTCTTATAAAATTCAAAACTGAAGCCATCAGGACCAGGGGACTTCCCATTAGGAAAGGCATTAATCGCGTCAATTATCTCTTGAATTGTAATATCAGAATTCAAGATTTCCTGGTCCGCTTCACTTAATTGAGGGAGGGAGAGCGATCGAAGAAAATCCAAAATAGCCTCAGATGATACAGACGTCTTAGATTCGTACAAGTCTGCAAAAAATTCCATAAAGCGTTTATTGATATCCTTTGGATTAGTCAAAATTTTACCATCCCTGTCAGCTATACTATGAATTGATCTACTGGCATAGGAGCCCCTCAACTGACGGGCTAATAATTTATCTGGTTTATCCCCAATCTCAAAATGCTTCTGCTTAATTTTTAATAACATCTTATTCACCTGGTCTGACATGATCTTATTATATTCAAATTTAAGTGACCTAATGTCATTTAGAACACAAGAGTCAGTGGTATCCCTGTATAGTTTTTCCAACTGGGCAAGACGAGCATCTATCTCTACCAATCATTTCTGTCTAAGTTTCTTTACTGCTGACTCATAAGAAATTATGTGTCCCCTCATCACAACTTTAAAAGTTTCCCATAACACAGAGTCAGAAACATCTCCTTTGTCGTTGATCTCTATAAACTCTGTCAACGAATCCAAAATATGCTGACTAAATTTCTCATCTGAAAGGAGGCAAGTATTAAATCTCCAATTATAATTTGGCTTTGCCCAGCCGAAATCAAAAGATACCGTAACAGCAGAATGATCAGAGATCAGTATATGATACTTGGATGAAGAGACATTAGATAATAATTTAGAGTCTATAAAAAAAAATCTATTCTAGAATATGACTTGTGAACATGGGAAAAGGATGAGTACTACTTATCATCCGGATGTTGTAGCCTCCAGATATCAACAACATCCAGTGACTCGGAAAGATGTTTAATGACTGAGGTAGAATTGAGAGAAGTATCTGAACGGACAGGAAATTTGTCCAGAACAGGCTCCAGTGTACAGTTAAAATCGCCGCCAACTATAAAGTGAGTATCGGGTTGAGAGGGTAGAAGATTAAATACTTTACGAAAGAAAGCCGGATCGTCATAATTAGGGGCATAGAGATTTAAAAAAGTAAAATGTTGAGAAGCAATTACACCAGTGACAAGAACATAGCGGCCGTCAGGATCTGTTAACGTGGATATATGTTTAAACGAAACTGAGTTACGAAATAATATTGAAACCCCTCTGGCTCTACACGAAAACGTGGATTGAAACACCTGGGAAATCCAATTACACTTTAAGCGATTCTGTTCCCCATTTTTAATGTGCGTCTCTTGTAAGAAAATGATGTCAGCCGAAATGGAGCGTAGATATGAAAACACTTTAGCTCGCTTCACCTGACTGTTCAAACCACGCACATTCCAACTGGCTAGTGTAATATCGCCTCCCTATAAATAAGTCATACTAGTTGCCATTTTACAGCAAACATGCTTTACGGTTGTTTGTCTATGTTCACCCTTCATTTTATCTGTGCTACTCAATTTTTTTGGTTGAATTAACAAAGCACCTACCCCCACCCCATCCGCTTCCCCAAACCAAGCGGTTTAAAAAACCCATATTTACTGTAGAGCCGAAAGGCAACATAAAGAGTAGCAGCGTTGCTAAAACGAAAACGAAAAAGAGTAGACTAGAAACTGAGGTTGAACTGCACCTCAAATCCCATTAAACATTTCAACAATAACAGAAAGACAAATTGGTCATCAGTGAAATAAACGCTTGAAAAGTACTGACACACTTTGTGCTCTTACCTAAATAAAGAAAAGGAAATTGACCAGCATACAAATCAAACTGATCTGCACCAACTATTTAAATATAAGCTGCTCACGTAGCCAGAAATATGATGAGAAATGTAAAGGAGCTTTGCCCAGTCCACTGACTCATAGTATAACGATACAACATAGTTATGAAGACTGCGCAGCCCTGGCCTCACCAGTGATAGAGTCAGCAAAAGCTTGAGCCTTTTCTGCAGAATCAAACACATGTTTGGATGAGTTGTGAGTCACGATGAGTCGGGCAGGGAAGAGCAACCCGTATCGAACATTCGCCTCCTTGAGACTTTTCCTCACAGCATTGAAAGCCTGACGCTGCTTCAGAACCTCGGCGGTGAAGTCCGGGAAGATGAGTATGCGTGCTCCGTTGTACACCATAGGCGATGCCAGCCGTGCAAGACGCAGAATCTTCTCCTTATCTGGATAGTGATGCAATCTGGCTACCATAGACCGAGGGCGGGAATGTGCATTTCCAATCGGGTCTGTGCGATGGGCACGGTCGATCTTCAGAGAATTTGGAAAATTACTGGCGCCAAGGGTTTTCACAAGGAAGTCAGCAACAAACTTAGTTGGGCGGCCCTCCTCCACCTTTTCGGGCAGACCAATAATCTTAATATTTTGCCTAATTTTGTCTAATTTGGATGACAAAGTTTTAAATGTTTCAAACCAGTCGCGGCAGTGAGCCTCAAGTTCAGAAATTCGGCCCTCATAATCCGCACTAGCCTTTTCGAGTTCTGTAACTCGTGAAGTGACTTCTGACAGTGAGACCAGCGTCTGAGACAGCGTAGATTCCAGAGAATCAAATTTTTCATTCATGGAGCCGTTCATTGATTTGATAGCCTCCATAATGTCAGTGAGATTAACCGGATCCGTGGAGTTAGCAACGGCCTGGGCATCGTCTGACTGACAGGCACCTTGTTCACCTGAATCCTCTACTGCTTTGTCTCCTTTTTTGGATTTTGGCTTGGTCATGTTGTCTACAACCGTAAGTGAAGGTAATGAGCAGAATCCAAACGAAAACCTATTAGTGAAATTAAAGAATAATCAAGGGATTTGAAGCGCCCAAAAAAACACGACTACTCCATGTGGTGCTCGCTAGCGCCCCCAACTCTGTTGCTTTTCACTGCTTTTTTTTTATTGACTTTCACAACATTCAGTCTTATTTTGCTCAGTGTCCCTTTTTCAGGAAAATCATGATATTTGATCAACTTTTCTATGTCCAGCATACATTTATGTCCGTAATTCTTTTTCATTTGACCGAAAACTGGTGTGTAAAAATGATCTAGCTTACTGTTAGATGACCCCATATTGGCTGATCTCTATCTCTCCTGGATTTTCCTTCAACGCGCGTCTAATAATCTGTCAAACGTCTTCAACAGATACGATTTTGTCACCTCAAATTGGCAAGGGTATCAAAGATGCTCTGTAATTACGGTTTACTCAAAATCTTTCTGTGAGCACTTTCCAGCGCTCGATTGATTCTGGTTCACCTAATTAATCAGGTGTGGCTCTTCCGTCCACTTTTACAAACTAGTTTTCGGCATAAAATTGACTTGACTTCCTCAGGTTACAATTTCCCCCTCGAAAACCTTCTCTGCCCGTACCAAAGAGATAGTTCCAGCCACTACGTTTCACTCACAGTCATATCAAATTACACCACACAAAATAAAATAATTTTACTGTCTCTTAACTGAGATGCTGTTACTGCCACCGGGTTCTTTCTGATCTCAGTCGAGTCACTCCTGGCCCTGAAAGCAGTTTGGCTCTTCTCTCAATTTTCGAGGCAAGACCAGAAGCCTGATGCTTCTAGGATGATCAGTCGTCAAATCCGCTGTCTTCGGGACCAGAAGAAACTGCTGTGAGATCCCACTTTCTGACACCAATTGTTGTGGCAAAAACAATAATTAAACAAACAGCATCACAGCATAAGAGACATCAAGATTCAAATTGTATTTTAAAAGATATTTATTCTTTTAAAAGAGACTTGTTCACAAAAATACCACGACAGCTACCTCGTGATAGGAACAAGACCTAAATCACACAGAAAACAGACAGCCTTCTTATACCCCCTTTCTTCAAAGTCTCTTCTTCTGTAATTTTCCACTCACCCCAGTAAACCAGATCTAGCTGGTTTTAGAAATACACTGGTTCTTCTATTTGACTATCATCCTTATTCAATAAAAGAATACATGATTTAGACTGCTTAATTTTATAACCAGAGAAGTTACCAAAAATTTAAAGAAGTTGTATTAGAGAAGGAATAGATTGTGCCAAACCTGTTAGATATAAAATGACATCGTCTGCATACAAAGAAATATTTATGTCTGTAGTGTTTAATCTGATGCCTAGTATGTTACAATGAGACATTACTGCTATGGCAAGTGGCTCAATTGCTAAAACGAAAAGGAGAGGTGAAAGGGGGCATCCTTGGCGAGTACCCCTTTGAATATTAAAAGCTCTGGAAACAATACTATTAGTGAGTACTTCAGCCCTAGGAAGTGTGTAAAGTATCTTAATCCATTTACAAAATATGTCTCCAAACTTAAATCTTTGCAGTACCTCAAACAGATAGGGCCATTCCACCCTGTCAAAGGCCTTTTCAGCATCCAGGAACAGAATGGCTGTATCAGAAGCTCCCTTTTTAAGATGTAAGATGTTAAGCAAAGTTCTAACATTATGGAAGCCTTGCCTGCCCTTAATAAATCCGTTTTGGTTTCTATATATTATATCAGGTAAAAATGCCTCTAACCTCCTAGCCAGTATTTTACTCAATATTTTAACATCTGTATTAAGTAATGAAATTGGCCGAAATGATTCGCACTTAGTATTTAAATATTCAGAGGTGTATAAATAAAGTCTCAAAAAAGTATTTAAATGTATCGTTTATTTTAACCGGGTCAGTTGTGATATTGCCATTACTATTCTTCAGTAGAATTTATTATTCTTTCAGATTAATTTTGTTTAATTCTCCAAGCTAACAATTTCCCCGCCTTTTCACCCTGATCATAATAATTTTGCCTTAACATCTTAAGACTGGTGGCTGCTTTTTTGGTAGATAATTCATTATATTTAGTTCTAAGGAGTTAACAATTCTTGATGAATGATTAAATCATCTTTATATAATAAGTTTTTTCAAGAAGTTTAATTTTTGTATCAAGTCAGTCATTTCTTTTTTGTAGCCTTTAGATTTACTGCTTGTGACACTTATAATAACACCTCTAATAAACACTTTAAAAGCGTCCCATCTGATACAAGTGGAGGTTTGTGTTGTATTAATATCAAAATACATTTCTATCTGTTGTGTAATGTATTCACAAAATTCTCCATCTAGGAGCCATTTAGGGTGAAATCTCCATTTTGAAGGATCGCTTAATAATCTAGGATCAGTGTAAGTGAATAATATAGGGGCGTGATCTGAAATTACTATTGTATCATAAAAGCGATCGGTAATATATGACATAAGTGTAGCTGAAATAAGAAAATAATCAATTCTTGAATAAGACTGGTGTGTTCTAGAAAAGCAAGAGTACTGAATATCCTTAGGATGTAATTGTCTCCATAATTCTAATAGGTTTAAGTCCTTTATAAATTAATGAAGTGTCTTACTGGTGTGTCTATGTGACTGTCCAGAAGAACGATCTCTAGTTGGGTCCAGTGTACAATTGAAATCCCCACCGATTATATAAAACCCAGAAAAGGTGGATAAAGTCAGAGGTTACTATAGAATTTTGGGATTAGAAATTAGAAATCTAGAATCAGCGATTTAGACAGTAATGTCCCAAGAACAATTTAAAAAAAAAAAAAAAAAAAAATCGACCTAATGGGTCCTGTATTGTCTTAGTTGTTTGAAATGGAATTGATTTATGGATCATTGTAATAACCCCTCTTGATTGAGAACTAAATGAAGCTGAAAACACTTGACCAGGCCATCTATTACGTATTCTACAGATATCTTTAGACATAAAGTGCGTTTCTTGTAAAAAAACAATTTTTGATTGTTACTGCTTTATCCTAGTCATCACTTGTTTGATTTTAGTAAGAGTATGCAGCCCCCTACAGTTCCAAGAAGTATATTTAACCCCAATAATCTCTGCCATTTCTAATAATATGAGATAATCCATTACTCTCCCTGGTTTTGAAACAGAAAATCACACAATCAACACAATTAGAAACAAACAATAGAACAGTTTTAACACCACAACTGTGAATTGCCGAGAACCACCAGCAAATCCACACACGACTTTACTTCTAACTTCCCCCATCTAAATGGTACGATGAATCGCATCCCACCTGAGCTCTGCTGAATTTACATTGTCCCCTTATAAGGAATGTGTCCTATTGATAATCGTCCGTTATACACATATTCCTGAGTTTGAACAAATCATTGAAACAGTTACCAAATTATATATTCTTCAGAAAATGGTTAACTTCTGATGGAGTTTGAAAAAAGTGAGATTGGCCATTGACATTCACCCAAAGACGCGCTGGAAAGATGAATCCATACAATAGACCCTTAGCTCACAGCTTCTTCTTGACTCCGTCGAATTGTCTCCGTTGCTTGTTTTTCCCAGACCTTTCTGCTGAAGTTAACATGACTCAATTATTTTGGAACAGCACATCTTTCTTCGCTCTGGCCGCATGTATTACACGCTATTTGTCTCTGTAATCCAAGAACTTCACAATCATGACTCTCGGAGTTCGATTCGGGTCAGTATCAGACCTTCGCATGCTGCTAATCCTGTGTGCCCTCTCTATGGCCAGAGGCTTTCGCAGTGGCTCCAAGTCCAGCGCCTCAGGTAACCAGCTTTCTAAGAATGCACATGCGTCACTGCCCTCAGATTTTTCTGGTAAACCTAAGAGTCTCAGGTTGGAGCGTCGACTGCGATTCTCCAGATCATCTATTTTCAAGGTAAGTGCAGCAACTTTCTTTTCGAGAGCGCTGGTTGTCGTTTGAAGTGTGATAATCGAATCTTCGGACTGTGAGATGCGTTCCTCCGTTTGCGTCAATCTTCCGAAACACTCTGCAATTTGACTTAACTTCTTGTACAGCTGAAAGGACAGTTTCAAATTGAGAAGCCATGTCGACTCTCACTGAATGTATTGCTTGAAGGATATCACTTGTGTCAGCATGGAAGCCGCTAGCTTGTTCTCCATAACTCTGGGACGAGTTCTGTTCGCCATAATCAACACGCGATAATTCTTCCAGGCCCTCAGAGTCCGACGCCATATCTGTTACTTTTTTCGGCTTCTGCTTTGCTAATTTAGGCGACATTTCAGGCAACATTAACTTAGGAAACAAATTCTGGTTTGAAATGAAACGGGGATCAAATTTTAGAAAAATCTTTAAATATAACAGCGGAGCCAACTCGTGCGTCTCATCAACACCTCGCCATAACCGGAAGTCCCAAAGATACAACTTTAGCGAGAACTGATGACTAAATGTGAAGTTATATGTCAAGTCTTATGTTATGTCCTTTGTCCCTGAATGTGAGCACTTTAATTTGGATGAACTGATTTATAGTGAAAGTATTTATTATTATGACTATTTATTTGGAATTGGGGTATTTGACTGGATCACAGTCTCGTACAGCACTTATTAATGTTGTGCATGTATACCTCTACTTTATGGGTGAAAAGTACTTACCTTGACCAGAGGTCTCAGCTCTTAGTGCGTTATCAATTGTTGCGGGAAGGTAGAATAGATGGAAGATGACCCATACACTCAAAGTAAATTATAGGGTGTAGAAGGTAGCAGATTATGAGTTCTAGGAAAACAAAAAAAACAAAAAATAATAGAGTTACCATAAGAAGTACTTGCCTTGACAATTTTTGGATATATTAGATATATTTTAAAATTATATATTTAACCCCTAATGGCTCCTACACACTACACAACTTTGAAAGATGTTGCATCATGGTACCGTTCATATTACACAACTGTCTGTCTTGTCACTGAAGCATTTTCAAATTTCACAACAAATCCGCGACAGGGGTGAGCACATTACAAGACATTTTACTATTGACGAATCCCCGATGACTCTGATATATGTGAGAAGTGATACGAGATATGAAAACAAATGCATTTCAGAATATGATGAGTATGGTTTTTAATCGCCTCAAGGCATCATCTATTTTATTGTTTACAATATGAAAAAGTACCTTCTACTGAAAAATCTACCTATTTGCTTAGCTGACTGTCCAAGAGAATTGGAAATTTCTCTCCAACTTTTCTTTCTCCACCCGGTTGTGGTACAGTTCAGATGAAACATCAAATTAGGGGCACTGGTGCTCCTGCCAATATTCCACACATTTTTCCTCCATTTCTTCGGTCCAATGAGACTTTCTTGATAATCGCAGCCATGCTAGTTGATGTTCTGTTGCAGGTACATCAGGACTCCTCCCACTGAAATTTCCTGTGCCCCCGTTTCTTGCTCTCTCATTGGCTGTAGGTAAACGCTGTAGAGGTATTCAGTCAAAAACATATTTCACATTTCGCACATTGGAATTGCAGATTTTTAACATCCTAGATATCTCTGACATCGGCAACGCATCGGCGCTTCTCTCAAAATACACTGAGATCGTCGCTCACGGGAGCGAGCTCTGATTTGCCCACGAGTTCAGGCTTTTGTTGGCCATCTCCACAAAATTGTTGGTGAGAGAAAATCTGGCTTAATATCATGTAGTGTAATCTTGGCATAACAGACATATTCCTAACCCTAAACTTCCTGCCCTATGTCTAATATCCCCCATTTTATACAGACCTTTATTACACGCTCTGATTTTAAACAGCTATTCTGTGCGCATCTGGAGAAGGCTGACTGTGACCACTCTGACTTATTACACACTGACGTGAGGTGGCTTAGTCGAGGTAAATTCCTGCAATGATTTCGAGAGCTCTGTCCGGAGATAAAGGAGTTTTTCCATGTAGCTAAACATGCAGAGTACAACCAACTAAATGATGGTCAGTGGCTGCTAGATTTGGCATTTTTAACCGATCTGACCAACATGCTGAATGACCTTAATCTAGAGCTGCAATGAAAAGACAAAACCGTGATCAATATGATCAGCTCAATTAATGCATTCAAATGAAAAATGCAACATCTCTCCTCAAAGCTGCAGGGCCATAATTTGGCAAACTTCCAGAACCTCGTGTCAGAGCTGGAGACGCAAGGGAAGTCATGTGTGCAGCTTGACAGTGCACGCTACATAGAGCAGAATGACATTTGTCTTTCAGAGTTTGACAAACCCTTTTAAGACTTTGCTTTAAACGAGCCAATTGCTACATTTATGTGCTATCCATTTCAGGAAGATGCTGAAGTTGTTTCACTCGCATCAAAAATTGCAACACTGTTTCACCTGAACTCTTCTGGAGTGGAGGATGAGATTTTGACACTACAAGCCGACATTGTAAGTTCCAGAACTCTCCATGAGCTCTGGACTTCAGCTCAGAGGAAAAGTACCACAACATGAGGAAATGTGCCACCTCCTTGACTGCATTATTCGGCTCCACTTATTTATGTGAGTCAGTTTTTTTTCACACATGAAGATAATTAAGTCCATATACCATTCCACCATGACTGATGATCATTTGAAAGTTTGCTTGAGGCTGGCTATCAGCAACTACTGTCCAGACTATGCATCCCTGACTGATTTGGTCAATGTATTTATAAATAAATATATGCCTTGCATTTTTATAGTCAAATTGACTTAGTCATTAGATAAGTAGCTTGCATGCTGAAAAAGTTTGTGCACCCCTGATATACTCATAGTCAAACCTGGTCTTAACCTTAACCAAATCCCCTCCCTTTTTCATCTCAACTACTTTGTTTTTATATTTTAAATTTGATTTCTTCCTGTCTTAAATAAAACTGGATGGGGTGTCTTGTTAAAGGAAAAAATTATAAATATGAGACTGTTTGATGAGATCTAGAGATGGAGCAGTGCCCGAGCATTAAATGTCTAACACTAACACATATGGGCTATCTCATCCCTATATAGGACATTAACCCTTTTCCTAAAACCTAATCTAACCCCAAATCTAACCTTAGCCCCACCCCAAAACCTGAACCATGCCCCCGCCTTTAATTTTGGCCCTACCACTGAACCTAACTTTGAACCCAGCTCCTGGCCACACCCTTATCATAGATGGTGTTTTTTTTCTGGAAAAGTGGAATTGGGAATTGTGGGTAATTGGTAGACACAGTTGTTGTGTAAGCTAGATCTCCATAATGGGTTGCTGAACAGATCGTTGGTTTAGTCAGAAGTTTTTGCAGCCTCCAGTTGTCTTGGTAAGGATGATGTCTGTTTGGCTTTGTAAAAACTTTCAGTCTCTTCTTGGGCAGCCTGTGGATACCTTGCGGTGTTAACGATTAGATTTAGATGGGTTGGGAATCATGCGAGTTAACTGTCCCCTTGTGTCCACTAGGACAAACCATTTATGGGGGACAGCTTTTTTTTCTGATGAATAGCACCACCATTGCAACAGTAAATGTTTTGCACATGGCATTACACAAACCTACTCTGTTTGTTGGATGCTAGGTTTTGGGATTTAGTGGGCCAGGGGAGGGGCATAGTCTTTTTTCTGTAGATAAATAGATGGGAGGAATAGTTTGAGGGTGGCTGCGAGTATATATTTAAGATAGGATGGCATGGGGTGGGCTCCTTGAAAAAACTTTGCTAAATAGATATTGTAAGAAGGTATGTAGGGGTGTTGAATGTGGATATAAATTCACACTAGGGGAAAAACCAGACCAAAAAAACACATCGTAGCTCTGGGGCCTCCTCAGAGGAGGGTGTATAGTAGAAAAAGGCTGAAACACCTGAGGATTATGGGGTGTACTACTGATGAGGTTTCTTTAATATTTCCCTTTTAAACTTTTTTTGGGGAGCCTAGATGGAAGCAATTATGATCATTCTGTTATTTTCCCTTAAAGCCTACTTGCCGTATACCGCTGAGGCCATCTGGGGGGTAACAAGAGTAGGCAACTAGATAAAATATGGCTTATAATAAAGACAGTCTGGATGCATGAAGAGTTCCTTAATTATTTTCCTGGGACCTTTTCCCTTTAACCCTCTGGGGTCGACGGACGCGCCGGCGCGTCCTGCTTGATTATTTCGTCATTACAGCGGAAACTACATAAAATTCTCCATCATTTTTGGGCATACAGATAAGTGTAAGTCATCATTAGAGACTATAAAGGGTCTAATTTTATTTGTGTCACTCACAATAACAAAACCTTGTGCTTTTGTAAAATAAAGAAAATAAAAATTAAAAACTTATCACACAAACATGAAAAATATGTCTAAAGAAATATATGTATAAAGAAAATGTCTACTTTTAAATAACAATTCAAATTTAAAACATTAAATATTCTACTGCAATGTAATCTGTATGAAACAAAGCGATGTACAGTTTTCCTGGCTCAACTAAATTATCTCTAATGTGATCTCACCCACCATTAAGGCACCCAACTGTGCCTTAAAAACAAAGTTATTAACTTTGATGCACGTTTGAAAGACAGCACGATTCACAAGTGAGAAAACTCCTGGATAGTGACGAAGAGTTACAATTTTCCTCAGAAGAAGAGCGAAACTCCGATGAACCTTTGCATTTTGAAGAGAGAACTGATCCAGCCGAGGATACAATTTCGGACGAGTAAGTCATTAGTTGACATACTATTTTATATAAACATGTACATATACTAGTGGGACTGTTTACAGACTTGCCAGCCAGGATTCAGAGTATTGACATTTGAAATATGTCCTAATAAGCAAGTTTTAGTTACATGTAAATCTTGTTTCAGCTAAAGCAGGTATTTAAATTGTATGCTGTATGACATAAATATGATATGTAATATGATATAAAAATAATATGAATGTTTAGATTTGCTGCCTCATTATCATCAACAAAGCTTGTGCTTGCAAATGTTCAGGTTAAATGATTAAAATGCACTTTAAATATGCCCATATTAGAAAATCAGCATATTATAATGATTTCTGAAGGACTGCAGTAATGATGCTGAAAATTCAGCTTTGATCACAAATTGCATTTTACAATATTCAAATAGAAAACTGTTCTTTTAAATTGTAAAGAGTTCAGAATATCAATGTTGTTTCTGTATTTTGGATAAAATAAATGCAGTCTTGGTGAGCAGAAGAGACTTCTTTTAATGGTAGTGTAGGTCTAAAATTAAGTAAAGTCTTTATGTAAAGAAAATATATAGTCAGATATCTTCTTTTAACTTAAAACTTGATTTTGATCATTAAGTCTCCTCACATTCATTCTCTTTGTCACATTCCTCATTGATGGGCCCAGGGGAGGGGTCTTTTGTCTCCTTAGGTGTGAATTACACTCCATATTCATGATAGTTCACGCCTCCTCGCATATGCCATTTCTAACACTAAAAGTGTCTTACAAAATTTAAAGTACTATATTGTTTTGTATGAATGAGTGATCAGGATGGTTTTCACATCATATTGTAGTAAAAACTCTAGGCTACAAGATCCAGTTCTCAAAAGGCTTGTGGACAAATGTTTAGTATGTGTTATATGGCCTTATTTCAATGACTTAAAAATTGAGTTTTCAAAAACCATGCATAAACTTTATTTTCTCAAAAATACAAACATGTACACACATGTTGCTGACATATTATTGTAGCCCAGTTTGTGCTGAATACTGTGTTATCAGACTTTAGCCATTAATGTGTTTTTAAGCAACTGAAAATAGCACAAATGTCAAGGCATGCCAAAACTTCTCCAAGGCCCAAAACACCCTCAGACCCGAGAGGGTTAAAGCCTAATTGACGCATGTCGCTTAGTTCATCTGGGGGGGTATAAATTCAGGCAAATAGACAAAATACTGCTTATAACAAGGGAAGACTGGATACACTAGGACCCCCTTTTTCTAAATTCAGGCAGAGGTCCATTAGTTCACCAGACACATGCGTTGGCCAGTGCATTTCTTCGAGTCCCCTAACTAAACTATGGCAGTCTGGGGAGACTGTCATGGGGGGGGGGGGGGGGTGTTCTAGCCAGTTGCCATTAGACCTCGGGAACTAAGGTGTAGACAGAGCCAGTATTAATGGGCAGTCAGTTTGAATATCAATCATCATTCGGGTTTGTCCAAGCTGAGTCCTCTTTAAAACACTGGGGGATA
Organism: Moxostoma hubbsi; assembly: GCA_032164185.1. Lineage (NCBI taxonomy): Eukaryota > Metazoa > Chordata > Actinopteri > Cypriniformes > Catostomidae > Moxostoma > Moxostoma hubbsi. The sequence continues at coordinate 670,397 of JAVLUX010000121.1, forward strand.
GAGTGGGTGAGCCCCAGGGGCGGTTCTAGAGGCAGGGCCACAGGGGCCCTGGCCCCTGCTGAAATCTGATTGGCCCTCGTTCCATCAATCGTCGACGAGAAGAGCAACCGGAGAATTCTTGACAAAGATCACAGATGCAATTCCACTCCCAAACAATTGGCGGCAGTAATGTGTCGATGCAACTTGGGAGAAGCAGCAGAGGTCTTGGCTTTATATTGGCTTTGGCTTGAGCGATACCAGAACATTCTCTGACATTATGCCAGTAGGCGGGAGAAAGAATCCATCTATCCAACTTGGAAGACAATTCTTGGTGAGACACAAATCCTCGTGTTGGTTGTCATTCAAATATGAAAGGATATTTAGCTGCTGCTCTCACTTATTTTAGGTTTGTTAACTAAATTGTGGAAGGAGCACTGGAAGCACTGTCGAAGTAAGCCACTAAACTTGTTAGCAATGTTAACATGTTTTTGCTAAGATAGCGCTAGCAAAGATTCTATAGTTAACTTTATCAAACGTCTGTGGCGCTAGCTTTAGAGTTTTTGCATGCAGCCATGCACTAACCGCCTTGTATGTAATTAGACCTTTGTGATAATGTTAACTATCGTGTTTGGCAGATAAAATGAGCATGAAAAGAAAGGGACAGACACAGGGAGCCATTCAGAGGTTTTTTACAAAATTAACCGATGATACCACTGAGAGTGAGGGTTTAAGCAAGGAGAGGTCAGAGGACAGAATCAACCAGCTGGCAGCAGAGGATGGTCGACAACCGCAGGCTGAAGACCAGGGTAGCCCAAACCCCTCTTCACCAGGTCAGGGAAAACATGATGTAGGCAAAGCCAGATGATAGACCCACACTGCATTAAATGGTATTCATTGAAATTGCAACTAGGAGAAATGTACTGCTTGCTGAGGGTCTGAAAATAAATGACACCAAAATTGATGTTTCTGCTAGCAGCTAGTACCAGAAAAGTTAGCAATAACTGCTCATATTAACCTAATTTTCAGAAGAATGCCTCGCTGATGTCAAGTAACGTATACAGTTCAACTTTAGCTGTCATTGTTACCCTTTCTAGGTTAACATGATTAATGTTGTATGGATTGCATTTTATTATTTTATTTCTTAAACAGAACTAAATTTATAGTTGTCAGGTGGCATGTTGAATAGAAGCATACCCAGGGGGCAAAGGGGGTTTAGCAGACATGGGCTGCTGTAAAAGGTTGTCATATAAAAATGAAATCTATGATGTCTGAGGATCACAACCTGGGTGGACAACCCGGTCAACAAGCTGCTGGAAACTTGTAATTAGGGTCAAAACAATGCTACCTCAATTCTGCTTTAACTCCCCGGAATCACCCAAACATGCTAAAAAGGTTTAATTATATTCATGAATCCTGAGCCATATCTCCCTGATACATTATGCTAGAAACAAACTGAGCACACCTTTCAAAAGAGTGGAAGATAAGCTTGCATCTGATGCATTGACTGTACATGTAATTAGAAAGTAAGAGTGAACAATGCCTCTTAATTCATAGGTAGGCAAAAAAATAAAAAAATAAAATTTGAACATTCCATTTGTAATCGGTAGCATTCTTTTCCCTTTGTTGTTGTTAAAATAAACAAATTACCATGTGAAGTTAACTTTTACTAGATTAAATCATATTTTGATCATTTTCACTAACCATACAGTCCCCATGGTCCATAACACATTATAGACAAGCCTATAATAGCCTGTCAATTCAAACAAGTTCCAAGAAAGAAGTTTACCATTGACTGATGTTAATTGTATACTGCTCTGTTTATGTATGTACAGTATATAGTTTGCATATTTATGCAATATATATTATTTGTATTGCAATGTCTAGTATTTGTAATATTCTTTCACAAGTGGCATAGCTTTATTCTATCGAAAAATATTTTTGGGGGGTTAGGCTGGTTACTGTTCAATCCAGGTGTTTGGAGTGTGAGACAAAGGTACTGACAACTAAATGTTGAAATACTAAAACACACAGGAATCATGTGTGGAGTAGTTTTTAAAGTGTTTAATGATTAAAACTGTTACATTAAGTAGCAATTTGTAAAAAAATAAAATAATAATTAATGAAACAGACAAACAGATTACAATTCAGGGTGATAACTAATTTCTGTAATAATATTTATACAATTTGTTTAGATGTTTTCGGAGTCACTGCTGCTGTCGCTGCTCTCTAGTGTTTCAGCATGCTGTATCCTGCTACATTTGGTTGCCAACCCCTGGCAACGACATCCTATGTAGCATGGAATTGCCCTCTTTGCACAGGAGCAGTTCTTCTGACAACCTTTAACACAACCACATGATATTACCATGGCCAATGACACAGGCCAGGCAGGCTGTGTAGATGGAATTGGAACTTCAACTGCTTGGCCCTCATCCAGAGACCATCCAAAATTCCTGAAGGGGGGAATTTCTGGCTTGGCAATATGTGCATTCTTGTCAATAATGGTTGCCAGAGCTGCCCGTTTAAGGTGGAAGAGAAATGCGTTTTCAGTTGGAGGAAGTAGCTTTAAGAGTGTTGATTTGTTGTTCAAGAACTTGTATGCTCTCAGTGTCCCCAGATCAGAATCTTCAAAGTGATCAGCTGAGGATGTATACACATCTATGATGAGGCCTCGTGCCTGGTGAAGCAGGTCATCTGTTATGTCATCAGTTGTGTTTTGACCAAACTCTTCAAGTGCAGGTATGTCCATTCTCATGCTGCTTTTGAACCAAGACTTCTTACCAGTGAAATAAGGATAACTAGTTGTATCTCTTCCACTAAGACTGTGGACAAACGGCATAGCACAGCATAGTGAAGGTCCCAGTGCTGCTACCATTTCATGTATGGGCAGATAGGCATTCTGCGTTGTTCTCACCCACAGCTCTGGGAGAGTACTGAGGTATGTTGAACCATAGTACAGGCACATGACAATGATGTCTGTGTCATTGGCATGGATGACAACTCTGCCAACTCCTTCATTCTGGACACTGTAGAGGGTGTGGAGTATTATCCTTGTGTCTGCCTCCTTCTGTGTGGACTCAAGAACAGGAACATCCCTGACAGAACCATCTGCAAGCACAACGGTCTTTGTCTCTTCTTTAAATCCACCACCCAGGTAGATACGAGTCAGGCCAATAGGAGGCTTGTGTTGTTCATGCTCACACCACCTCTCACAGAGGAATTGAAGGAGATTTGCTTTATTGGCTGATACAGAAAAAAACTCCTGTGGATCTGGAGCTGTGAACTGCTCACTAACTTCATATACTTTTGCAGATTTTGGTGTATACCTCCGGCTTTGCTCAGCAGACTTAAGGCTTGGTCCACTGTATCTGTCACAACAGAAGTGTATAATCTCAGTCCCAGCAGGTACATCATTCATCAGCATTTTTTTGTATCTATCAGCAATGTGTCCAAATGTTTCACCTTTGTGAAAAGACCAGTGGCGTATGGCACACATAGCGTCGATGACAACTGATGTTTTTCTGTCACTTTGAGGCAGATCAGGAATGATGGTCACTCTGGTCTCCTCTTTCAGGATCTTCACTAAGCTCGCCTTGGTACCAGTCCTCATACTGCCATCTTCCTGGAAGAGGGATGGGGGGAAGTCACTGCACTCATGTTTGCCAATAAAGTCAATAATGTTGAGTTCTCCACCACTGGCAATGATCTGTGTCATACGCAGAAGGACAGTAACTTCTTGGCTCTTGCCAGGTGCTGAAGATTTTCCACCAGATGTCTTTATTTTTTTGTTTTGTGTGTGGAAAGTGTTGAGCTTCACGATGCTTGTTCTCTTCTGAACATTGGACAGTGACTCGGACAACGCTTGTAGACCCAATTCCTTCACATGTGTTAAGTTGTCCTTGACTGTGGGTTCCGCACACTGTCCTGTTGATATGTTTATCAAGCATGGTGTGGCTACTGTGAATGGGTTGGTCTCCACTGCTGCAATAACCTTGATAACCATTTCTGCATCCCTGGTGACACGACTATGGCCAGATTCATGGTGTGGGCTGGATGAATGGAGATGTAACATGGACTTTAGCTCTGCAGAGACAGCTGCAGTGAGAGGTTTGGTGTAGACCCACTTTATTCGGGCTGCAGGGTTGAGTGTAATGCCATCTAGTCCACTCGCTTCCTTGGCATCTGCATTGTAAGTCTGCTCTAGAAGCATGTCTGGAGACACGCCGTTATAGCTGCCGTCAGCTCTCCGTCCAACGAATGCCCCTGTCATCATAGCTGCATGTACCTCTGGGGCCGTTTCAGGCAGTTTCTTCATCTCGGCCAAATACAGAGGCAAAGACTGTTGCCCATATTTGTAGTGACCTGCTGCAGTGAGGTAAGGTAGCATTCGCGCTGATTCACAGAGATGTCCTACCCAGTCACCCTCCCTCTCATAATAGATAAATCTATGCAGAATGTCTGACATCTCCAGAAACATTGACCAGAAGGTTGCAGTTGGATGTCCATGCAGTGATTTCTGAAAAAGCAGCATCTGTTCTCGCAGGATTGACAAGTGTGGGTGTGACACTTGGATGACCTTTAGCTTCTGAGTACCCGTGGTGTCTTTTTTAAACAACATCTTCATGACTGTTTCTACCCGTGACTGCCAATGCTCTGTGCCTGTCTCTGTGACCCATGCCTCAAATGCTTCCCAGTACAGGCGCCACATGGCTTCACTGAGAATCCTCATGGCGTGAATAGTTTGGTAATAGTCAGCTTTCTCACCAAACATTTTCTTGATGGTCCCTTCCTGACACAGACCTGCTGAAACCAGAAGATCTTCAGCACCAGCATCCCTGATAATTTTGCAAACAGCTTTCATGTAATTGTGCGCTTGGTGAAATCCCCCCAGCAGTAAGACTACATTGCAAAACTCTTCTCTGTGTTTGTCTCTGATTGTAACTGCTAGTTCATATGTGGCCTGATCTCCCGTAATGATGGTATACTTATCCCCAAGTGCATGTGATGTCTTTACCAGCCTCTTCATCTCTTCTTTGAGGACAGATGGATCAGTTGGAGATGCTGGGATAAGAGGAAGATAACTAATGGTGCTGGCCTCTCTGTGTGGGTGAAGATCCGCACAGAAGGCAGAGAAGCCCGGTATTACTGTTTCGGCCTCTGGAGGAGAATCCAGCAATTGTGAAGTTGTAGTTATCCTTGCTAGGCGCCACACAAGCAAAAGGTCTTCAGCTCTGCCATCTGAGGAAGTCATCACACTGTCAAGGCTCTTAATGTGTTCAAGTGACCTGGATCTCTGTCTGTCTTTAGTTGAAATGTGACATATAGGAGCTGGTCGGTCAGGGACATCAGAAAGGGTCTTTCTCCTGTCGGATGTTGAAGTAGGGAGTCTGACACCCTCCTGCACTCTACTACTCTCTCTATTTTCGACAATGAGTGCTGTTGTGGCATGGAAACTTCCCCCATCTAGCGTCTTCTTTTTCCAATCCAAATTGTCCATGGCAAAGACATGGGGAATCTTGCAGTTCTTGGTCATGGCCTCAGGTATATAGACACCATCTGTCTCTACCTGCAGCAGCACCTTTTCACCTTCTGCTGTCAGCTGACGTTGCAGACGCTCATAGCTGATCCCCAGCCCAAGTCTATTGTTCAGTGTAATTAACGACTTGCTGCGTGTCTGATTGAATATATGGTACGCAGTGGCTATGCTCAAAGGTGTTGGTACTCCAAAGAAATTCTGCAGGATGTGCTGTGAGGTGATGAGGGATTTCTCTGTTGTTGCCTGATCGACAATGACTCTTCCTGCTTCAGAAAGTTCGAGCACCCGGTCATGGAGTAGCATAGCTGTAAAGTTGAATAATGAGTCTGGCACCATATGACTTGCAGATGTTAAGGATATGTCAGTTGAGTGCTTCTCACGACTTTGATTTTTGCACTTATGACAATCTGCACGAATGATCTTAGCTGCTTTCTGTAGGATGTGGTGTTTCTCATCCATATTACCCTCTAGTCGTCTTAACTTCTCAAGAGCATCACCAAGGGGTACACTGGATGCACATATGAAGCCTGAACCCCATGTCTGGTCAAGGACTGATATGCGTGATCCATAGTGTCGCTGTAACTTTAATTTCAGTGTGTGGGTTCGGTAAAGATCTGCGGTTTTAACATTAAGCTCCCTCAGTATGTCACGGTAGTGTTCACATAGTGACTTCACAAGGAATCCCGACAGGTCTTGGAAAAGAGGGGCCTCCAGTTCTGCAACAAGACGACTAAATGCAGCATCATGAGGTTTTGGCTTAGACTCTCCAGATGGAACACGCTGAGCCTTAAATTTGTTCATGCATGAATTGTGATAGGCTATATCATTTGCTATCATGTCATGGCCTTGCCCAATCAGTCTTACTAATATGTCATTTCTCCCCAGTTTTTTTGCCTTTTCTTCTATGGCATTTTGGCTGCTTTTCGTAGAGACTTTAGACATTGGCTGCTTTCCCTGAAACCACTGTTTATTGCAGATGATACACATCGTCTTTGGATCAAATACCCCACTATTCTGCCTGGTGACCTTGACAGCATCATGCTGTGATGAACTGCATCCTCCACTTGCTTCACCCAGAAGTTTCCTCTCAGCATATTTAACGCTCTTCTCATTCAAATACAAGTTTCGACATTTCCTGTGCCATCTTGGTGCATTGTCTTCCAACCAGTCCTCCAAAGATGTGTCATGACACAATCTCAGAAATACCTCATCTTGCCGAGCATTCATGGCTTGGATGAAATTGGTTGTTGTCGAGGCCTGAATCGACTGCAGCTCTTTGGTGCACTGACCTTGACATATAATGCACTTGGTGTAGTCTGTGAGTGAAGGTCTTTTGACCTCATGCTTCAGTGACACGGCAACTTCTGCCACACGTTTCCTCTGGCTTGTCATAGTGCAGGAACCAAATCTGAAAATTGAGTTGAAATTAGCATAGTTAGAATGAAACCCAAACTTTTCTTGAAATCTTGGAGCCCTTTTTTAGATTATTTTAAGGAAACAAGCTCTGGATAAAACTTTTTTTCTTTTATTTTCCTTTTCTTTTTTTCTTATTTTTTCCCCTTTTTCTGGTTTATTTAATTGTTTATATGTATATGCATATGTTACTGTGATTATATGTTCATTCGTATGTGAGTATTTATAATGCTTGTTTAATTTTTGCTTTTTTCCCTCCATTTAATTATGTAACAGTCTGATGCTTGTACTGTGCAAAAAAAGAAAAGAAAAGAAATTAGCATAGTTATTTGCCTAGTTCAAACAAGTCGAATAAATCAATAGCAAAAACATGAGGCAAATAATTTTCTGACAATAGTTAATGTGGTCAAGATATCTGTGTCATTGTTTATTGTACATGCTACTCTCTTATCTAAAAGCCACAGGATTGTAGTATGCCTATTTTTCTAGGTATAACTAGGCTACGCACACATTTAAGTGGTCCGAAGATTTGATTATTTAAATACAGTTGAATAGCATTGTCAATCAACTACAGCCCACAATTAGGCTACAACAATCATGTATTAAATTAATAATAGGAAGGCTACCCTATATCTATAAGATACGATTAACTGTTAAATAGCTAGCCTATAGCTAACATTATGGGTAACATTAGCAATCCGATTCTATCTTGAGGTATTTTTTTAAAATATTGAGTTCATATATTATGTCTAAATCACTAAGCCAATGTGTCTAGCAAAACACAATGGATATGGATGTCAGGACACATAACATGGCCATTTTAATTAGGATGGAAAGAAACAATGCCCCCATGGGGTAGTTACGGGCTATTACTGTTTTTTTTTTTTTTTAAGTCCTTGAAACACTGTTTTTGGTAAAGGATCTGATTTTTTACTGCCCAAGCTATTCATCATTATTACAGTGTTCATATTATAGCGACTTGATATAAGATTGTTTGATAATGAAAACTGAAAAGCACTTACCATGAAATTCTTGACCTTGAATTTGCCGGCTTCTCGGTATTGTATCGCTGCTAACGGTCCACAGCAACAATAAGTGGTTATTTAGTGCCATCTAGTGGTGTAATGAAAATCCATGCCTATTTTACATGAGATTTTCAACAATACAGGAAGTAGCGTTAACACAATCGTGCAAACCACTGCAGAAGAAGTTGTGTTTTTGATGTGTTTGTTTGTGGACTAAATTCGCAGTAAAAGTGCAAGGATACAAAGACAGAACCGACTGATGTGTTATTTGTTTTAACTTTGCATGGTAAGGTCACCTTTTTGGTAAGTAAGTATATGTAAAACTATTTGACCAATGAATCAAAACTATTTTCTTTGCAGCAGACTAAGCTAGAACTAGTGCTAGTGGAGAAAGATGGAATATAATTATCAACAACATAAGTTTTTTAATGTAGCCTACATGATCACAACTTTATTTCGTACTGCTTGTACAATCAAGATATCGTTTGAAAGCTGTATTCCCGTTGTGTCGGTAGGGCTGCTGATTTAAAAACTAAAATGATCTATAGCAGAGATATGAAAGCAGTTATGGATGATGGCATTTGATCGCTGCTGCTAGCTGCATGGTAGAGAACTGCGCGAGTTCAAAAGCGATTTTTTTTCGCGGGGGGACACGCATAATTTGAACACATCCTACAAGTTTCCAGCAGCTTGTTGACCGGGTTGTCCACCCAGGTTGTGATCCTCAGACATCATAGATTTCATTTTTATATGACAACCTTTTACAGCAGCCCATGTCTGATTTCCTAAAAAACAGGTGTTTTGCCCCCTGGGTAGCATGGATTATTTTTGTGACACATATTTTTGTTTTAGCTCTATGTGAAGGCACAGGCTTAGATGATGATAGCCAGAATGAGAGCAAACCTGATGACTTCAACCCACAATCTCCAGAACCACCCAGATAGTGCTGCTTCCAACGGTAAGCTACTATCTTACTGTGTGCATATTTTAAATAAGATGAGAGAAACATTACAGGCAATGTATGTGGTACTGACTCTGTGGTTATGTTTAATTGTTTTTCATTTGCTTCTTGTAGACATTTCCCAGTGCCTAGCAGAGGGCTCGGTGCAGAGAAGTTGTGCTGCTCCACCTGGACCTGATGGTATGCCTATATTTTCATCCTGTTGAAGTTCTCAATGGACATTTAACAAACTATGCATTGATTAACAATAATTTACTGTTTATAAGCGACGACATGGTTATGAAATTTAAAGGTGGAAGTGGTGGTGGCGTAGTGGACGACATGATTATGAAATTTAAAAGGTGGAAGTGGTGGTGGCATAGTGGCTAAAGCACAGGGCTGTTAATCAGAAGGTCACTGGTTCGACCACCACCATTGTGTCCTTGAGTAAGGCACTTAACTCCAGGTTGCTCCGGGGGGATTGTCCCAGTAATAAGTGCACTGTAAGTCGCTTTTGATAAAAGTGTCTGCCAAATGCATAAATGTAAATTCAGAAAGAAGATGTAAAAAATATATATATATATATATATATATATATATATATATATATATATATATATATATATATATATATATATATATAATATAAAAATATAAATATAAATTTTTTTTTTTTTTTTTTTTGCTTCTCTCCAGACATTTCCCAGTCCAGAGCAGATGGTCCAGTGCAACCTGTCCTCAAGGTCTTCCCCAAGACACAGCACGGGAACAGGAAGAGAGCATTCATTGAGACCTGGTACAAAGACTTTAGAGACAGAATACTCCAGCCACGTAGAGACGTAGAGTTTTTTGCTACCCTTGTCGCCACTTTTTCGCTCCCAAATGCCCCAATGTCTATATTCAGGTCAGAATCAGGGTTCTCTAATTGGAAAAGAGCACTGTGCAGAAATGGTGGCTTTAGAGATCATTGCAAATCAGAACATCACAGAAGTGCTGTGTTTGCTTGGACACAGCACAAATTAGTCATTGAAAAAAAAAAAACTCCATGATTGAATCAATAAACAAAGAAAGGGAAAAAAAGAGTTAGATAGGACCAGATATATATCAAAACCATTGCTCAGGTGTTGCTCTTAACAGCTGTTCAAAACATTTCTCAGCATGGACACAGGGAATCTGAAGGCTCGGATAACCCCGGCAATTTCTTAGCCATCTTGGATGCAATTGCACAGCACGATTCATTAATTGAGAAACACATGAATGCACATGGGAATGCAAAATACACCAGTAAGAACATTCAAAATGAAATTTTAGAAATGCTTGCAGAGATGGTTCAACTTGACATAATCAAGGAAATTAAACAAAGTGAGGTCTTCAGCATAATCGCAGACGAAACAAAAGACCTGCAAAAGAAAGAGCAGATGTATTTTGTTGTGAGGTATTATTATAATGGTACCATCAATGAGAGCTTTCTTGACTTTGTGAATGCCGAACAGCTTGATGCAGCAGGTCTAAGTAGACTGATTATAAAATGCTTGGAAAAACATGGGCTGGAGTATCGTAGCAACCTCGTTGGACAGGGCTACGATGGAGCTGCCGTCATGAGTGGCAAGCACTCTGGCGTTTGCACAAGGATTCAGGATGTAGCAAAATATACCTTTTATGTGCATTGTAAGGCTCACTGCTTAAATCTTGTGATTGTGGATAGTGTTAAATCGGTGACTGAAGCAGGTTGCTTTTTTTCACTCATGCAGACATTACATAATTTCCTTTCAGGATCTTATGTGCACACAAAATGGCATGACATACAGAAAGAGATGTATGGTGGTCAGCCCCGTGAAATGCCTTCATTAAGTGACACCAGGTTGTCTTGCAGATTTTCAGCCTGTCGCAATATGCTTGATAGACTTCCAGCAGTGTACCGTGTTCTTCAGCAAATTGGGCAGGAAAAGGACTGTGATCAGGCAACAGATGCTCGTTGTTTATTAGCTCAACTTGATGTTAGTTTCATTGGTGTTCTAGTGACATTCAACAAAGTCCTGGGACAGTCCAAATTTTTGTCGGACATGTTACAGTCTCCCTCACTGGATCTAGCAGCAGCAGTCACTCTTGTAGAATCATTACTGGACACATTAGAGCAATACAGGAGTGAGGCCTATTTTGAGGCTCTGTGGAAAGAGGTTGAGGAAATGGCTGTAAAATGTGACCTCAGCTTGGAAAAGACTGAGAAGAGGCAGCCAAAGATGAACACGATTGTGTGATTACATAATAACTGCACCATCTGGTGAGTGTAGAGTCAATAAAGATGATGGGGAAAGCTTTGAGACATGTGTTCTACCCGGTGCTTGATTCAATGGCTGGTGAGTTGCAAAGACGGTTCTCTAAACCCAACTGCAAAATTGTGAAGGGAATTCAAGCACTTCACCCACAAAGTGTTACCTTTTTACAGGAAGAGGCTGTTTTTTTCCTTTGCAAAGATTTTTGACTCAAATGTTGAGGACTTGTCAAATGAGCTGTATCAGATCAAGAGAGTGCTGGATAGGAAAGAAAAAAGTGGAATGCAGAGACTGACCACACTCCTAGAGTTTGTTGCTTTTCTGGAGCCTTTCAAATAGGTGTTCCATGAGCTTTTCAGGCTTTGCAAGATTACTGTAGTAATACCGGTAAGCAGTGCTACTTGTGAGAGAAGCTTTTCAGCTCTAGCACTTATTAAAAACCACTTGAGGACAAACGATGCCCGTTTGAATCACTTGGGTGTCCTAAGCGTTGAATCCCGACGGACCAGGTCATTAGATTTGGATGACTTTGTCAGGCGTTTCAGCTCCAAGCATAGCAATCGGAGAATTCTTATTTTTTGAGGTGTATGTGTGTGTTGGTGTGTGTATGTGTGAATGAGCAAGTGAAAGAAATTGAGTGAGAGAAACATAAAGAGAGAGAGATGTAAGTTGTTGCTCCTACTACAGTATGTTAATGCTGCTTTGCATGTTCAAAATTGTTTATCTCATCAAAAAAGGGCTTAAATTGCAATTTGTTTTTCTGACAATGTGAAAAAGATGAGAAATAAGAAACAAATGTTTAGGTAAATATATCCACACTGTAAATTGTATTGTATTTGATTAATTAATCACTGTGCTGTACTTTAGTGTGTGTGTGTGTGTGTGTGTGTGTGTGTGTGTGTGTGTGTGTGTGTGTGTGTGCATTGTGTCCTTTATGCAGAGTATAAATAAATGAAAAAAATCATTAAGAACTTTACTGGCTCATATTTATTTATTAGAGCGTTTGAAAAAGGAATGACTGCCGAAATGTATTTGCACCGTACTGAATAAGTTATTTTGTGTGCTTGAATGTACCCTGTGCTAGGCCCCTGAATGTAACATGTGACCCCTTAATGGCCCCCGTTACAGAAAAATCCTAGAACCGCCACTGGTGAGCCCACTCTCGCAGCCCCCCTCATTTTCTCCTGTTCCGCTTGGTTCTGGGGTGGGACTTGTTTGGTATGATTTTTTATGAGCATTTTTTTTTTGGTAGGGGGTAGTAGTGATGTGAGTGGGAACTATTCTTGTGTTATTTTATATTTTTTTCCATAGATTATGGTGGAGAAGGCATACAAAGAAAAAAAAGAGCTTGTAAGGGTGTTTTTCAAATATATGAAGGTCAGGCACCTTAAAAGGAGGGGAGAGGACCCAGGCCCTAGACCCTTACAGAACAGCCAGTTTTTTGGGAGGGTTTGTACGCCCCGCAGTGCCAAAGCAAAATACAGATTTTCAATGGCAATGCCAGAAACTGGCTGCATACCAGTCTAGATGTGTTGGCTGGACACTATGAGGACACCCTGAAGGATTTTAGGAAGGAGATCCAGGGGATAAACATGGTGGAGAATGAGAGAGATCTAGAGGTGGCTGTTAGGTGGATTAGACAGAATCTAAAATGGATCAAAGAGGGTATAATCCAAAGGGCATGCAAGGAACTTAGGGATCTCTTTATGGAGTAGCAGCAATAGGATGAGTGTACAGGATCCTCCAAGAGGCGAAAGGTTGAGTGTCCGGAGCAGGAGGATTCCCAGGCAGAGCATGTGTCGCAGGAGCAGCATGCAATGCTATTGGACAAGTCAGGTCAGGTAGAAAGAGGAGAGCCAGGAGGAAATTAATGTCCTGGAGTTGGACGTTGGGGACTTTGGGGATAGGCAGGAGGATGGAGGTCCGGGGGTGGGAAAGGGGGTAGAGCAGGAGAAGCTGGTGGATAAGGGTGAACAAAGCCAGGGCCTCCTAATTAGGAAAGAGAGAACATTTGAGAAATATAAGGACTGGGATTTAAGCCCAATAAGGGAAGTTCTGATCCTGGGGGACTCTAACCTCAGTAAGGTCCCCGAATGTTGGGATACCAGGGTGCAGGTGGTGAGCTTTCCGGGTGCCCAGTTTGCTCACAAATCGTCCATGTCCTAAAGCACAGCACCCCTACGAGCCCTAGAGTAAAAAAGGTTCTTCTGTCGGTAGGCTTAAACTGTGGTCAGGCCATCTCTGTGGTTGGCCTTACTTAAGTCCCATAGATTCTGATTGCAATAGCGAGACATACTTCACCGCAGGGTACATAGAGCACTCTTAACCATCTTTCGCAGAGACATGAAGATTTCCTTGAAGATTAGTTGACTCCAAATTCCACAATGTGGACAGCCTCTATACAAACATCGAAACCGGTGTCAGTGTGGAGGTTGAAAAATACCCTGATCTGAATTGTCCGGACGACTATATACTTAAACTTCTGCAAATCAATTTGACAAAAAATTACTTTGAATGGTAGTCTAAATTCTTCCTGCAAATGAAATGGACTGCTATGGGGAAAACATATGCACCCTCGTACACCAATGTTTTTATGGCGCTGCGGGAGGAGTAAGCATTATCATATTACTCTCTCAAGCCTTTACTTTGATTTCTTGACAACATTTGGGGAGTTTGGACCCAGTCCAGAGATGAGTTTTTTTGGCTTTCACGCAACATTTAAATAATCATCAGAAATCAATCAAAATTAAGCACACGTGCACACACACACACACACTTGATCATCGAGAAGTGACTTTCTTAGATGTCACAACGTATTAAGAGCCAAAATTCTCAGAGACCGGTTGTTTGGACTTTCTGGTTTACTTCAGACACTCACTCACTTTTACACAGGAGTTTTAACCTGAAGCATACATTTCGGGGTATAGTGAAATCCCAACTTCTCAGATTTCACCGTATCTGTTCTGAGTTTTCCTCTTTTTTTTGGAATGCCACAAAAACCCTGTTCTCTGCTTTACGCAAATGTGGCCACTCCAGATCTTTCCTATGCCAAATTCTTAAAACTTTTCATGACCCAAGCAACCTAAACCCGGGAAATCGACATCCAAAGATAAAATAATTCCTCCAGTGGCACACTACTCGTATCAAAGTCTGCAGCTTAATTAAACAGTGAAAACTAATTTTGAAACATTTCTAACTCTAACTTCCTGGAGAAACACAAAATGATTGCAGCTTTTATAAGAAACCAAAATCTTAAAAGATCTTCTAGTGTAGCAAACTACCCACTCTGGCTGCTAGAAGCAGCTCCCTTAAATATTTTGCTCCCCAAAAACTCATCAAGAGCAGGTCCACAGGTCGAATCTTTCACCTGCAACATCTGTTGCATTCTTGAGTGTCCAATTGCGTGCATTTGATATTTTGTGTCACAAGAAGCGACCAGTTTAGAGGAATAATCTCATTAAATGTCTCCCAAGCCATGCCCACAGAGGATACTGAAGACCAGTTGATCTCCATATAAACATTGATATCAGCCTTTAACATTTGTTGGAAATCAGGATTTTGCAAAAGGGATACATTAACTCACCAGGGCATGATCTGAGACCAAGATGTTTCCAATTGAGCAGTCAACAACAAATGAGGAACTTTTTATAGTCCCTACCAAATGGGTTCAAAAGTCTCTAAATATCTGTAAGACCAAGATTTTTTCACATCCTGTTAAGCGTCAGTGTTGCTCTATGGGGCTTACACACTTTTGCTTCACTATGATTAAGGACTGAATCCATCAATAGATTAAAGTCTCCACCAAATATTATATCATGATTCTGTCGGTGCTTCTGAATCAGAAGACTGCACCTTAGTTAGGCTGGATATCTCAGCTGTCACTTCAAGCACTGTCGAAGGCCACTTCAATTGTGAGGACCCTTGAAAGGCAGCCTTGTTTTGCAGCATTCTTTTACCATATTTTGAAGGAAGCATCAAGTGTATCCTTCATGGGCTGAAATCACCCATGATATCTTGTATATGTCCCATTTAATTATTATTTTTTTTATTTAACATTAATTACCTTACTAATCTCAGTAAGTCTCAATCTATACAGTCTCAATCTAGTACTGAATACTCAGGAGGAGCCAGGCAACACACAGTACGATATACAAATAGTAGTGTATAACATGCAAATTAAACAGAAAAATAACTTCTAAATAACACACTGAACCCCAAGTTGCTTCCAATGGCAGGCTAGTGCCTTGCATGGCAGCTCTGCCATCATTGGTGTGTGAATGGATGAATGAGATGCAGTGTAAAGCACTTTGAATACCACTTAGGTTAAAAAGGTGCTATATAAGTGCAGACCATTTACCATTTATATCTGAAAGTAGATGAGAAGGCAGCGAAGTTGAGGATGAGACAGGTGACTGCTGTCATCTTTGCATCTAGTTAGTAGTTAGAATCTCTTCCAATGACCAAAGTTTTAAAAAAAAAACCTTTGTTACACTAATAATTCACTGATTTCTCTGATCAAAGTCTCCACAACCAGATTAAATGATAATTATTTGCACAGCAGTCACCCACTTATGTTTATGTACCCACCTCACAGACACTGTCCCACAAAAATGAGCAGGATAACACTAAACCAGGGTCAAACTGCTAAAGGGAATATTACAGGTTAAATACAAATTAAGATCAATCAATGGTAATGTGGTATAATATTGACTACCTCTACTTCTCCCTCCTTTTCTATAAAAAAATCAAATAAAAGTCTAGGTTACAGTCAGGCATACAATGGAAGTGAATGGTGCCATTTATATGCTAAAATATTCACCATTTAAACAGTACAGTATTACCATAAGATGTAAAGAATATGCGTGTTAACATGATTCAGCGTGATACAATCACTTGCTAACCTTTTCTGTGTAAAATTATACCCAATTTGAAATCTTCGCTGCCATGATAGACACAACACCATCAACCATAAAACAACTATAAAACATTATGATTTTAACTTTATAGCTCAAATAAATCCATTGTGAGTGCCTCACTGTAACCTCCATTTTCATTTTTTACAGAAAGGGATAATTTGTGTGGTAATCAACAATGCAACAAATGCTGTTGTTTGAGCTTAACTTGTATTGTACCTTGAAAAATCCTTTAACCCTCTGGGGTCTGAGGGTATTTTGGGCCCTGGAGAAGTTTTGACATGCCTTGACATTTGTGCTTTTTTCAGTTGCTTAAAAACACATTAATGGCTAAAGTCTGATAACACTTCAGCACAAACAGGGCTACAATAATATGTGAGCAACATGTGTGTACATGTTTGTATTTTTGAGAAAATAACATTTATGCATGGTTTTTGAAAAAACTAAAGTCACTGAAATAAGGCCATATAACACTTACTAAACATTTGTCCACAAGACTTTTGAGAACTGGATCTTGTAGCCTAGAGTTTTTGCTACAAAATGATGTGAAAACCATCCTGATCACTCATTCATACAAAACAATATAGTAATTTAACTTTTGTAAGACAGTTTTAGTGTTGAAAGGTCATATGCGAGGAGGAGTGAACTATCATGAATATAGATTGTATTTCACACCTGAGGAGACAAAGACCACTCCCCTGGGCCCATCAATGAGGAATGTGACAGAAAGAGAATGAATGTGAGGAGACTTAATGATCAAAATCAAGTTTTAAGTTAAAAGATGATATCGGACTATATATTTTCCTTACATAAAGACTGTACGTAATTTTAGACCTACACTACCGTTAAATGAAGTCTCTTCTGCTCACCAAGGCTGCATTTATTTTATCCAAAATACAGAAACAGTGATATTTTGAACTCTTTTTACAATTTAAAAGAACCGTTTTCTATTTGAATATATTGTAAAATGCATTTGTGATCAAAGCTGAATTTTCAGCATCATTACTGCAGTCTTCAGTGTCACATGATCCTTCAGAAATCATAATAATATGCTGATTTTCTAATATGGGCATATTTAAAGTGCATTTTACTCATTTAACCTGAACACATATTTGCAAGCACAAGCTTTGTTGATGATAATGAGGCAGCATAAACCCTAGATAAAATATTATCTAAACATTCATATAATTTTTACATCATATTACATATCATATTTATATCATAAAGTATACAATTGAAATGCCTGCTTTAGCTGAAACAGCATTTAAAATATAACTAAAAGTTACTTATTAGGACATATTTCAAATGTCAATACTCTGAATCCTGGCTGGTAAGTCTGTAAACGGTCCCACATATGTTCAAATTTATATAAAATAGCATGTCAACTAATGAAAACTAATCGACTTACTCGTCTGAAATTGTATCCTCGGCTGGATCAAGTCTCTCTTCAAAATACAAACGTTCATCGGAGTCCCGCTCTTCTTCTGATGAAAATGTTAAGTCTTCCATACATTCCTGGAGCTTTCTTGCCTGTGTATCATTGCAAACACGCAGAAAAATCAATGAAATGTGTTTACAACCTCACAGTGGGGGCGTGTACATTTGTGTTGATCGCCTCAGCATATTAGCGTATGAATGGCGCGCTCTGCTGGTGGGCACATTACAGATAATTAGATAAACCGGTAAAAACTGAACATCGCTTTGTTTTAAACAGATTGCATTGCAGGAGAATATTTGTTTTAAATTTGAAAGCTTTTAAAGCTTTCTTTAGACATACGTTTCATGTTTGTGTGATAAGTATTCGCAGAGTTTCAGGTAATTTTTGTGACGTGTTTGTATGCTCGTGAACAGAGACTGCTGAAAGCTCACCCTTTTTATTTTCTTTATTTTACAAAAGCACAATGTTTCATTGTTATTATGAGTGTACACAAATAAAAGTAGACCCTTTATAGTCTCTAATGATGTCTTACACTTATCGGTATACCCAAAAATGACGGAGTTAACCCTCTGGGGTCAACGGACGTGCCGCCACGTCCTGCTGGATATTTTCGTCATTACAGCAGAAACAACTTAAAATATTCCGTCATTTTTGGGTATACAAATGTACTTAAAATTTTAAATCATTTAAACAATTATAGTGGTGCATAATTTAACAGAGGAGATGTTGAGTGTCCTGCACAGAAAAATTCCATTCCCTGGGCCAGGGACTATGGAGGAAGTTGGAGCAGGCTTTGCTTGTCTGGCAAGGCACAATACATTAAAAAATATAGCTGGTGCAGTCGATGGGTGTCACATCCGGATTCACCCACAGAAATAATACTACATCAACTGGAAGTTATTCTACTCATGACAAAAGGATCCAAACTTTTAATTTCAACATTATAAGCCAGAGTAGTAAGAACTTTTTGTCAAAGTTCACACACCCCTTGCAGAATTTATAAAAATGTGTGAAAATATTTTTTGTAAGGGAAAAGGTATAGTCAAAGTCAATGTCACTATTTATAAAGCACAAATGAAACAATAGCTTTTGACCAGTGTGCTGTACATAATAAAATACAAGTTATAACTCAAAAATATATCAAATAAACAATTCACAGCAATACACCTCTAGGGTATAGAAAAAAAGGCAAAAAACGCCTCACTGATTAAAAGCTTTCACAAAAAAATATGTTTTAAGTTGTGATTTAAAATTGGATATGGTTGATGCGGTTCTGATACTCACAGGAAGACCATTCCAAACGTTCGGTCCCCTCTTACATTTTAATCTGGTCATTGGCTCTACTAAAAGTCTCTGATTTGAAGATCTCAAAGATCTCCCTGAGCAATGTTCTGACAAGAGGTCTGTGAGAGAGGATGGTGCCAGACCACTGAGAGATATAAAAGACCATTAATAGAACTTTAAATTCAATAGAGTACCGGCAGCCAGTGTAGTGATATCAACTAGGAGTCTTGCTGCTGCTTTTGCACCATTTGGAGACTAGAAAGGGAAACTTGAC
This sequence comes from Moxostoma hubbsi, assembly GCA_032164185.1. Taxonomy (NCBI): domain Eukaryota; kingdom Metazoa; phylum Chordata; class Actinopteri; order Cypriniformes; family Catostomidae; genus Moxostoma; species Moxostoma hubbsi. The sequence continues at coordinate 689,469 of JAVLUX010000121.1, forward strand.
TAATACCTGTGTAAAGTGAATTACAATAATCAAGCTGTGGTGTAACAAAAGCATGGATAGTCCTCTCAAAGTTCTTAAACGACAGGAAGGTCTTCATCTTTGCCAGCAATCTTAGTTGGAAAAGGCTGGATTTGACCACAGAACAAAAAAGTGAGACTTGTTTGTTAAATGTCAGTACACAATCCATATAAACTCCCCATTTGTATTACACATGGTTTTACACAGAGATAGAGTCCCAAAATCAACATTGTGTTTTTTTTTGTGTGTGTCTCAGAGGGGCCACATACTATCACCTCAGTCTTAGACACTTCTAAAGACACTGATCTAAAGGCCTGGTTGTCTTTCAGAGTTCTAAATTTAAATTCAACAAAGCAATTTGTGTTTGTTTTAGCAGAAGATAAATTTGAGGATCATCCACATAATGAAACTAAATGTCATCTTTCTTAAAAACTGAGCCTAATGGGAGCATATAGAGTGAAAATAAAATTGGTGCCAGAATGGAGCCCTATGGAATTCCACAAGTGGTGCTACACTAGATGAGAATGCGCCTATATTCATTGAGAATCTTCTTATTTAAAAGCATTCGCTTGGATGCCTACACAATATTCTAAATGACAGAGCAGACCTGTGTGATCAATTGTGTCAAAAACAGAACTTGGATCAAGGAGCACAAGAATTGAAATATTACCAGAGTCCACAGTCAGCCAGTGTTCTAAATAAATCCTGACATATAACCAAATAAATAAGGACATAAAATATTGATATGCATTACAATTATGTATTCATGTTAGAATAAATAAATCACTGAACAGTTTAAAATCCACCTGTAATGAGGTAGGCAAGGATTAGATATCTAAATGCAGCTTTTAATCAAGAAATAAGGTAAACAAAGTAACTCAAAATAGAAAGAACCTAACACAGGGAATAAGATACAGAACTTAACAGAACACATGCAAAGGCACCAGGGAAACAAGCGCTTAAACAAGGGAACGAGGAACACCTGGGGAAACAATCAGGGTAAACCAATCGTAAAATGAAACTAAAGGACTATAAATCTAACACAGGAAACAGGAACAGAGAACTAACCCACAAGAATTTCAACATAAATCTAGATGGTCATTTCTCAACTTAAAAGAAAATGACTGTTTTGCTCTTCAATTTTGAGCCCGTTACAAAACAAATATATAAATGCACATGAAACACTGATTTGAGTTGAAATTATTTTATTAGCTTACTTGTAAAGAACACACAGAAATCCGAGAAGCAGTAAAGATGGCATGGAGTGCCTGAATAAGCGATTTGATGTGTTTTTCTCAGGTTGTTACAAGGAGATATCAGACTGCTAGATGGTGCCATTGACCAATCAGAATGAAATGTTCCAGACTGCCATGTAATAAGCAAGAGATACTGTACAATGAGCCAGTTATCACAAAATAAACCCTGACAGGGTAACATGAAGCAGATGACCCTGGTATCACCCTGAAGGGGTTTATTTTGCTATAATGAAGAGATGACTATACATTATCCCGCTTATTACACGACTACCTACTTAATAAATGGCCATGACATTTTTATTTGAGTTGAAAAATTGACTAATTGAATTTGCTTGTGAGCCTGACACAATGACACAACTCAAAGGGATAATAAAAGGAAAAACAAATATAAAACTTCATTTACATGTTTAGCCTAGAAGACGTTTGACCTTTGAGGCCACTTCGGGCAGGGATGTGCAACCTGTGAAAAATCTTCATTTGAAATGTTATAAAAGAAAGGACATTAAAAACAAATTTTTCTGAGCCTTCACTATAGATAAATATCTATCCACACAAACCATAAACCTGTCCACAATCAAATTTAAAACTATTTAGGGGTCAAGCCCCTATTGTTTTCATTAGATTTCCTATTATTATTATTATTATTATTAGGGGTCAAGCCCCGAAGGGGCGAAACACCCCTATTATTTTCATTAGTTGTCTTATTATTAGGGGTCAAGCCCCGAAGGGTCAAAAGACCCCTATTGTTTTCGTTAGTTTTCTTATTATTATTATTCTTCTGCTCGAGTCTATGGTAGCCCATAATCACCGCTTGTGGGAAAGTTATGAAATTTGCCACACAGAGGACAGTCTGATATGTTACCATAGCAAAATTGGCGTCTCTACATAAAACCCTCTTGCACCACCAACTTCCCCACTCACTCAATTTGCCCTCACGTTTATGTTAATAACTTTTGAAACGTGAGTCCTAGTCCTTTTTTCTCTGCTTCCTTGACTCAAGACGATTGCACCATATGATGTCATTTCCTGTCATGAAAATTTTTCTGCCATTTCGAATTTATCTTAGGCTGTTTGTCCAATTTATGCACAAATTGGCCTGCATCATTTAGAGGCGCACTCACGACAAAATGTATTCACAGAAATTTTATAAACCATACCGTTTTCAAATGGAACTTCAGCGAATTTGCTGAAGAACGCGGTACAAAACTTGGCATGTGTCATCACTATTTGGCCCAGAGGTTACCTACAGCGTTTTAGCGCACTGCCCCCTACTGGTCACAAGATATGAAAAAAGCACATTTTTGCTTATAACTTCTGAACAATTTATCATAAAATCAAATTGGTCTCATTACATTCAGTGAGTCCAACAATATTAAAATTTGCTATGTTGGCCATTTTGGATGTCGACCATTTTTAATTTTCTTAAAAACCTACTTTTTCTAACTCGTCCTAGGCCATTTGTCCAATTACACAAAAATTGGCCTGCATCATCTAGAGGCACTCACGACTAAATAATAAACAATACTTTTTTCGAATGGCACCAACAAATTTGCAGAAGAGTGCACAAAATTTAACTTGAGGCTGTATCTTCGCAACGCTTTGAGGGATTGGGATGAAACTTGGTACGTGTCAATCACCTGCAGTGTTTTGGCACACTGATTATACTGGTCAGGTGAGAGCAAAAACAGATTTTTTTGGCTTATAACTTTTGAACACATTTGCCAAAAATAAATATTGTCTCTTTAGATCAAGTGCTACATACGGAGTCGAAAAATACCACATTTTCCTTTGTTGGCCATTTTGGATGTCGGCCATTTGAAATTGAACTTGAGACCACGTCCCAGTTTAATTTGAAGCTGTCCTTGAACAAACATCTTCTATCCACCCTCTATGGAGGATGGACACTCAACTTATTGATGACCCCAAGTTCACTGATTTCATGAGTTTACAATTGGAAAGGGTCCAAGGGTCAAGGGTCATTTAAATGGTCTACATTATATAGCACCTTTTTAACCTTAACGGTATTCAAAGCACTTTACACTGTGACTCATTCACCCATTCACACATACACACATTCATACACCAATGGCGGCAGAGCTGCTATACAAGGTGCTAGCCTGCCATTGGGAGCAACTTGGGGTTCAGTGTCTTGCCCAATGACACTTCGGCCAGGATTCAAACCACCAACCCTGCGATTAGTGGTCGACCCGCTCTACCAACTGAGCTAAACCAATAAAAATAAACAAAACAATTCATTTCGTTAAACAGAAATACATTGAAATTGGGGAGAAGCCCCATAAATTATTAGCCAGAAAATAACGAAAAGGAAAATTCATAAAATAAGACAAAATGTATCACAACTAAAGAGATAAACCAATGTTTTAAGGAATTTTATTCAAAGTTATTCTCTCCAGACACTGATTTGGATCCACAAGCAATGGATAAATTTATTTAAATGTCATCTCCCCACTCTATCTCCAGAAGATCGGGCATCTCTTAATAAAGTTATCTCTTTTGAGGAATTGAAGAACAAACTCTTTAAAGAGTGGGAAAACTCCCATCCCAGACGGGTTACCAGCCAAACTATATAAAGAATTCAGTGACATCCTTACTCCTTGCTTAAAATTTACCAGCAAGCATTAACAACTGGACTACAGCTGACTTTTTCTGAGGCCATCATTACGGTAATTCCTAAAAAAGGTAAAATTCCTGAAGCTGAGGTATACAGACCTATCTCCCTTCTTAATGTTGATCAAAAGGATTATCCAAGACACTTGCTAGTAGACTCTGCAAATTATTTAACTAACTGGTTAACCCAGAGTGATAAATTATATTAAATAGGCATCTAGTATTATGCATAGCACTTTTTCGGGGAATGAGTTTATAAATTGGATTAAAATTTTATACAGAAGTCCATCAGCACGGGTTTTAACAAATAATTATCTTCTAACTTCAAGGAGGAACCAGGCAGGACTGCCCCCTCTCACCCCTTTTGTTTTCTTTAATAGTAGAGCCCCTGGTAAAAACCATTCGATCTAACCCATGCATACATGGCTTTAATACTTCAAACACCGTTAATAAAATATCAATGTATGCAGACAATATTTTTCTTTATATTACCCAACCTCAGGTGAGCCTTCCTGTTATACTCAAACCATTACTAAATTTGGAAAATGTTCTGGCTTTAAAGTTAATTTTGAAAAAAGTGACCTCCTACAAATTGGTCTGAAGGATTTGTCTGTAATATACTCTTCCCCATTTAAAGTCTCCATAGAAAAAATTACATATTTGGGAATTGTGGTTTCTTAGATAATAAGCTTTGAAATTAGCTTTGAAGAGTAGAGATTATTTATAAATTACAAACCTGTATACACTATTGGAGAACTTTCCTAATCTCCTTAATTGGCAGAATGAATGCAATAAAAATGATATTCTACCTCAAATATTATATTTATTTCGTAATATTCCAATACTGCTATCCAAGTCCTTCTTTAAACACCTAGACTCGATTATTCTTCCTTTTCTATGGAACTATAAGGGTCACAGAATCCAAAAAAACAAAAACAAAAAAAACATAAGGGGGGTTTGGACTTCCGGATTTTTGCATTTTCTACTGGGCCTCTAATTTACAATTTTTGCACTATGGTTGGAACATTCAGCTAATACCCCAGATTAGCTTCAGATAGAGCGGGATTACTGCCATCCTTATGATCTTGGAGCACCAGTGATTTTAGACCAAATTGCAGTTAGTATTATTGTCATAAAGAGTCAGTTACGTGTTTTGAGACAGATAAGAGAATACCATAAGATAAAATCACTCTCCCCCTTAATTCCGATTGCAAATAACCCATCATTTGCCCCTTCAAGGTTGGATAATTGGGTATATGCACAGTCAAGGACTTTTATCATGATGGGGCGTTAGCTTCCTTTACACAACTACAACAGAAATACAACCTTCCAAAACACATTTATACAAATAAGGAATTACTCGCGTACACATAATATTTGCCTAGACGAGGTCCCACACTCAATCATTGATGATTGTCTCATACAATTTAGAGGAAATAAAAATCAGTTATTTTTAAATTTATTGAAGTTTAAAAGCAGTTGCTTCCACTTCTACAAAATCGATCAGAGAGGAATGGGAGCAAGATATGGGAATTGGAATATCTGAGGAGAATTGGCAGAGTGGTTTGGAGGATATTGATAAACAAACGGTATAATCAATACTAGATTATACCTAATTTAATTTAAGGTTTTACATTTCTCAAAAAAAAAAAAATTACAAAGGATTTTCCCCAATGTCTCGCCTCTTTATGATAAGTGCAAATAGGATGCTGAATTAGCCCATAGTTTTTCTGCCATAAATACAGGGGTTTTGGTGTGAGGTTTTTAAAGTGTTTTCAGATGTCCTTAAATGTAAACTTTGAACCAGACCCAGTGCTAATTATATTAGGTCATTCTAACTATATACTGTATATTTGTTGAACAGTGCTCAACAGAAATTTCTCACATATTGTCTGATAACAGCCAAGAAACTGTTATTACTGTTAAACTATGGCTTGAGGAACTGATATCTACTCTACACCTGGAACGAACTAGATACCTTTTGATAGAAGACATTGGACAATTCCACAATATTTGGGAGCCATTCATCTGGTACTTTAACAGGAATGTTATTCCTTAATGCAAAGTATTGTAACTGAAGTGTTATGTAATAATGTCATTGGATTGCATATTAACATGGTTATACTTTTTTCTTAGTTCCCCGTCTGTCGCTCACTTCGACGTCGTGTCGAAGAAGCGACACTAGGGGTCTCTCTTGAGCGCCGAAAGATACCTCTGATCTATGAAAAAAGGCCAATGAGAGTTGGCGAACAGTATTTGCATACTCCGCCTCCGGATACGGATATAAAGGCGAGAGAAATACGCTCGTTCATTCAGTAATTTTCTTCGGAGCCGAAGGTCGTGTGTATGCTGACTGCTGCGTATTACACTGCTGATCCTGCTTCTGATCCTCTGACGCTCTGCTGCTGTTGGATTTACGGCGCACTACAGCGGCTGTTTTTCTCTTCTCTGCCGGCGTGCAGTTTGCCCCTGGGCGCTTCGACAGCGCAGAGTTTGAAAGAGTTCCACTATATAAAGAGTTATATTTCTCATAAAGAGTTTATTTCTCTAAAAGAGCAATACATAGCGGTGTTGAACGCCCTTTTCAGGGCGCGTCTTTTTAAAGATGCCATTCAACCCCTGTGTAGTTCCTGGATGCGGTAGAGTGCTCTCCGCTTCTGACGGCCACAGGCGCTGTCTCGTGTGTCTGGGCGCCGATCACACCGAGGCTGCGTTTGTGGATGGCTCATGTTCTCACTGCGAGAACATGACCATGGTAACGTTGCGGTCGCGGCTTGCTTTCAATAGAAAGCACGCCACTCCAGCCGCCCCCCGTATCGCTCCTTCTTCCCACGGGATTGAGGACGATGCGGTTGGCGCTGGAGGCGATTTGGGGAGGGCAGCGGGTGCGCTTCCGCCGGGCACGTCCCCTCGGACCACCCGCCCCCCGACACGCTCGTTTACCTCCGTCCAGTCTCGAGGTAACGGCGACTCGCCTCCGGGCCGGTCTGCCTATCCTCTTGAGCCTGAAGCCGATGAGCTCGCCGCCCCATCGGAGAGCGCGGCGTCTGACGCTGACTCCTCCCCTGGACTGCCGCCTTCGGGCCAGCAGGCCCAGGTTGAGGCGGATGCGCAGATGTCCAACATGCTTGCCCGGGCCGCCGTCGGGGTGGGGTTGGACTGGAAACCTCCATCCTCCCCACACCCGTCACGGTTGGATGACTGGTTCCTGGGGTTTGGGCGCCGCTCACAGCCACGCCCCCCCCCGGTCCCGTTTTTCCCGGAAGTGCATGACGAGCTGACGTCGTCATGGAGAGCCCCGCTCTCCGTCCGTCAAAAGCCCTGCTCGTCCGCTCTCGCTACCCTCGAAGGCGGAGAGGCCCACGGGTACACGGCGATTCCCCAGGTGGATAGGGCAGTTGCGCTCCATCTTTGTCCCGGTGACCCTACCACCTGGCGCGGGCGCCCTGTACCCCCTTCCAAGGCCTGTAGGACTTCATCCTCCCTCAACAACAAAGCCTACAGCGCCGCGGGACAGGCCGCCTCCGCCCTGCACGCCATGGCTCTCCTGCAAGTCCACCAGGCCAAGGCGCTCAGAGATCTGCACGAGGGTAGCCCTGATCCCGACGTGTTGCAGGAACTGCGCTCAGCGACCGACCTCGCCCTCAGGGCCACGAAGGTCACCGCGCAGGCACTCGGGCAGGCGATGGCCACCCTAGTGGTCCAGGAACGTCATCTGTGGCTCAACCTGGTCGAGATGCGTGAGGCCGACAAAGTTCGCTTCCTCGACGCCCCTGTCTCCCAGCTTGGCCTCTTCGGCGACACCGTCGAGGACTTTGCCCAGCAGTTCTCCACGGTGAAAAGACAGACGGAGGCCATCTCACACATCCTGCCTCGCCGCAAACCTGCCGCCAGGGCCACTGCCCCGTCTGCTCGCCGAGGGCGTCCTCCTGCGGCTAAGAAATCTGCTCCGCCTCAACCCGGGCCCAGCTCTCAGCCCCTGCGTCGAGCACACCGCAAGAAGCAGACGCCCCCCGTCTCCCGGACTCCCTCGAGGACCCGGAAGGCTCCCAGGCGGTCCTGAGACGGACGACCCAGCGACGCAGACGTTAGCTCCGGAGGTGGTAAGACCACTCCGTCCCCCGGTGGAGGGCCGGGAGGAGAATCTTTTGTTCTTAAACAATTTAATTTGCCGCCCCCCCTTAGATGGGGTTGCGGTACCCACATTCTCAGTAAAAGAGCTATTTCCTGTGTCTCTGGGTCACCTGGCCCGCAAATGCCGTTCTCACGGCACTTTGCCCTTAGATCCCGACAGTCCTGGCCTCCTGGACACGGACCACCCGTCTTCAGCCACACGACTGTCCCCCGGCCGGCCGGTTCCGACGAGTCTAGAGGACGCCTACCCAGGACCTCCTCCTCAGTCGCTAACCCGCCCCCTGCCGGGTGTGCGGAGCAAGGTAAGTGCTTTGAGTCTTTTCTCAGCACCTCAGCCGCGGGTCGCCCCGTCGCCGCCCAACGCTGCCCTACCTGCTCCGCCCCGCTGCGAAGCCCCGCCGGGTACGTCAAAATTAATCGTCCCTTTAGTGCCCCTAGCGCAGAGGTTGGACGCGTGGCTTTCACTTCCCAACCCATCTCGCTGGCTGGCACGGACCATCCGACTCGGTTACGCAATTCAGTTTGCCAGGCCCCCGCCCCCATTCATGGGCATCCGCTTCTCCGCAGTACACGGCGAACACGCCCACTCCCTGCGCGCGGAAATCGCGACTCTTCTGGCCAAAGACGCGATAGAGCCTGTCCCTCCAACCGAGATGAAGAAGGGTTTCTACAGCCCCTACTTCATCGTACCCAAGAAAGGCGGCGGCTTACGACCAATCTTGGACCTGCGAGTTCTCAACCGAGCGTTGCACAAACTCCCATTCAAAATGCTCACGCAGAAGCATATTTTAACCTGCGTCCGGCATCTAGATTGGTTCGCAGCGGTAGACCTGAAGGACGCGTACTTCCACGTCTCTATCCTGCCCCGACACCGCCCCTACCTGCGGTTTGCGTTCGAGGGCCAGGCGTATCAGTACAAAGTCCTCCCCTTCGGCCTGTCTCTGTCCCCTCGCGTCTTCACGAAAGTCGTAGAGGCAGCTCTTGCCCCGCTCCGAGAAGCCGGCATCCGCATACTCAACTACCTCGACGACTGGCTCATCCTAGCCCACTCGCGAGAGTTACTATGCGCTCACAGAGACCAGGTGCTCAGGCACCTCAGCCGTTTGGGGCTTCAGGTCAACTGGGAAAAGAGCAAGCTCACTCCAGTTCAGAGCATCTCTTTTCTCGGGATGGAGTTAGACTCGGTCTCAATGTCCGCACGTCTCACAAAGGAGCGTGCTCAGTCAGTGTTGAACTGCCTCGCCGCCCTCAGGCCGGGCACAGCGGTCCCCTTAAAACTTTTCCAGAGGCTCCTGGGGCATATGGCATCCGCCGCGGCGGTCGCGCCGCTGGGCTTGATGCATATGAGACCGCTCCAACACTGGCTTCGGACCCGAGTCCCGAGACGAGCATGGCGCCGCGGCACGCACCGGGTAACAATCACCCCCGCCTGCCGACAAACATTCAACCCCTGGACAGACCTCTGTTTCTTACGGGCTGGAGTACCCCTACAGCAGGTGTCCAGACGCGTCTTGGTCACAACCGACGCCTCCAGATTGGGTTGGAGTGCCGTCTGCAACGGGCACGCAGCCTCAGGCCGTTGGAAAGGGGCCCAGCTGCGTTGGCACATCAACTGCCTCGAGTTGTTGACCGTCCTCTTTGCCCTGCGGAAGTTTCTCCCGTTAATTCGGGACGAACATGTCCTAGTCAGGTCGGACAGCACCACTGCGGTCGCGTACATAAATCGCCAAGGCGGCGTACGCTCCCGTCACATGTCACAACTCGCCCGTCGTCTCCTCCTTTGGAGCCAGCACCGACTCAAGTCGCTGCGTGCCACTCACATCCCCGGCAACCTCAATGTGGTAGCGGACGCGCTGTCACGACAACACTTGCCTGGTGGAGAGTGGAGGCTTCACCCCCACTCGGTTCAGCTGATTTGGGAACGGTTCGGCAAGGCCCAGGTAGACCTGTTTGCCTCCCGAGAGACCTCCCACTGCCCGCTCTGGTACGCCCGTTCAGAGGCTCCCCTCGGGACAGATGCACTGGCACACAGCTGGCCAGTGGGGCTGCGCAAGTACGCATTCCCCCCAGTGAGCCTTCTTGCACAGGTGCTGTGCAAGGTCAGGGAGGACGAGGAGCAAGTCACTCTCGTGGCTCCCTACTGGCCCACCCGGGCCTGGTTCTCGGACCTCGTACTCCTCGCGACAGCCCCTCCCTGGCGAATTCCTCTGAGGAAGGACCTTCTTTCTCAGGGACGGGGCACGCTCTGGCATCCGCACCCAGACCTCTGGAATCTCCATGTCTGGTCCCTGGACGGGACGCGGAAGATCTAGCTGGCCTACCACCCACGGTCGTAGCCACGATCAACCAAGCCAGAGCCCCTTCTACCAGGCAACTCTACGCTCTAAAGTGGCGTCTGTTCGTCAATTGGTGTTCTTCCCGGGCAGAAGACCCACAGAGGTGCGCAGTTAGGTCAGTGCTCCTGTTTCTACAGGAGAAGTTGGAGGGGAGGCTGTCCCCGTCCACCTTAAAGGTGTATGTTGCTGCTATCGCAGCTCACCACGACCCAGTAGACGGCAAGTCTCTGGGCAAGCACGACTTAATCGTCAGGTTCCTAAGAGGTGCCCGGAGGTTAAATCCCTCCCGGCCAAACCTGTTCCCCTCCTGGGATCTCTCGGTGGTCCTCGCCGGTCTTCAGAGATCCCCTTTCGAGCCGCTAGAATCAGCCGGACTCAGGGCCCTCTCTCTAAAGACGGCCCTGCTGATCGCGCTCGCCTCCATCAAGAGGGTCGGGGACCTGCAAGCGTTCTCTACTAACGACACTTGCCTGGAGTTCGGTCCGGCAGACACTCATGTGATCCTAAGACCTCGACCGGGCTATGTGCCCAAGGTTCCTACCACGCCCTTTAGAGATCAGGTAGTGAACCTACAAGCGCTGCCCCGGGAGGAGGCAGACCCAGCCCTCTCACTATTGTGTCCAGTACGTGCTTTGCGTGCCTACTTGGAACGCACCCAGAGCTTCAGACGCTCTGAGCAGCTCTTTGTCTGCTTTGGAGGACAGCAGAAAGGGAATGCTGTCTCCAAACAGAGGTTGTCTCACTGGGTGGTGGAGGCCATTCAGTTGGCCTACCACACCCAGGCCGTGCCGCCCCCCTTACGGGTGCGGGCCCACTCCACTAGGAGTGTGGCATCCTCATGGGCACTAGCTAGGGGCACCTCCCTAGCAGACATTTGCAGAGCTGCGGGCTGGGCAGCACCTAACACCTTCACGAGATTTTACAATCTCAGGGTTGAGTCAGTTTCGTCCTGTGTTCTCTCAGGTCCGAGCCCGTAGAACTCGGTGCACGTCGACGATCTGACCGGGTGATCCGCTTGTACCAGCGCCGTTTCCCTCTACCGAGGCAGAACAGTGCGCTTTTGTCCCAGAGGACCTAGGTCCCTGGTTGATTCCTCCCTAGCACTTCGGACCCGCAGCAGTTCATCGGAGGAACGTGCTGGTCCAGTCCACTACGGGTACCTCCGGCTACCCCTACTGGAATAAGTGCTCCACAGATCAGGCCTCCTACGGGACTCCTCCTGTGTGTATTTCCGCGGCACGGTCACCTTACGAGCTGACCTGCGTCTCCCTTAGGCAGTCCTTTTTGCTGTCCTCCGGTCGCCGTGTTGTAGCAACTCCCCCCTCCTTGAGGTTGGATCTACCACCGCGCTATTTCCTCCCACATACCCCAAGTGGCCATGTGATGTATTTTGCCACCTTTACCTCCCCTGTTGGGCGGGTGTGGCCTCCGCAGGGTCTTTTCCCCCTAAAAGAATAGGACTTCGGAATAAGACCCCCTTCCCTCGATGCGGTAAGGGCCCCGGCTGCTCTTGCTCTATGCCGAGAAAACATAGAGAGAAAAGAGGCCCAGCCAGGCTTGGCCCGTTCCCTAGTTGGGAGCGTCACCTTGTTCCCCCCTAGGGTAACCAAAAGGATGCTGACGCTTTTTCGGGGCATTGGGGAAGAGTACGTGCAGCCTGAACACAGTTGGTCGCTTGTGCACGTGCAAAATACCTGCCCGCTTCTGTGTCAGCAGTACACGTACACGGCTCAGCGCATGGCGAGTTTTGAAGTGGACCCCTAGTGTCGCTTCTTCGACACGACGTCGAAGTGAGCGACAGACGGGGAACGTCTCGGTTACGTATGTAACCTCCGTTCCCTGATGGAGGGAACGAGACGTCGTGTCTTCCCGGCCACGTCGCTGAGCCGAGCCGCTGAGATGCCCGGAACACTCCCGGCTCCTCAGAAAAATCCTGAATGAACGAGCGTATTTCTCTCGCCTTTATATCCGTATCCGGAGGCGGAGTATGCAAATACTGTTCGCCAACTCTCATTGGCCTTTTTTCATAGATCAGAGGTATCTTTCGGCGCTCAAGAGAGACCCCTAGTGTCGCTTCTTCGACACGACGTCTCGTTCCCTCCATCAGGGAACGGAGGTTACATACGTAACCGAGACGTTTATTTTGTTCATTTAAGAAAATGTATCTGGAACCTGTAATTATTTCAATTTGATGTTTGAATAAAAACCTATTTAACAAAAAAAATTCAAAATTACAGAGGATTTGCAGATGATCTTCCTATGTCCCTTACCGTTCAGGATACATAGGAAGCAGAATATTTAACTTGTATAGGTGATTCACACAGAAAGCGTTTTTGCGGGACTTCCGGTCGACGTTCAACATGTGAGGCTGCGAGGTCCTGAGCTCTGCTCATTTAAACAGTAATTTCAGCGTGCAATATACAAAATAAAAGTATTACAAGGCCACCCTTTATCGTGGTAATAATAGTGGTGAAATAATTTGGGTTACGGAAGATCGTATTAATCTTATCTCTTAATAATGGCTAGTATTGACAAGGCCAAAAAGAGTGACCAAGCTAGCGCCTTAGCTACTGCTAGCAAAGAGGCAGCAAGTGCCGTTGATGCATTCTCCCTGGATTCCGTCGACAAGATTATGACCGCGATTGAATCTGAGCACAAAAATGGATACTCAAATGGCTGCCCTCCGTCAAGAAATAGCATCCATCTGTCAAGAGCTGCATATGACTGTCAGTTCTCTACAGTCTTCTAAAGCACAAAATACCAAGCGTATTGACGATCTAGAACGTTCTGCCACAGAATGGAGTTCAACCGTCATGGCCCTGGAAACTACAGTGAAACGTATGCAGTCAGAAGTGTGTAGTTTGACTAATAAATGATTGGACTTGGAAGGCCGTAACCGTCGACAGAACATCCGTCTAGCTGGAATTAAGGAAGGGAAAGAAGGGAGCAAACCTCGGCAGTTCTGTGCGACTGTGTTGAAGGAAATATTGGACCTTGAGGACATTCCTTGTCTAGACCGTGGACATCGCACACTGGCACCAAAACCCAAAGAAGGGGAGAGACCCAGACCATTCGTAATTCGAGTGCACCATGGAGACGTTAAGGATCGCATTCTCTGCCTTTCTAGTCAGAAACAGCAGCTATTCTACAATGATAAACGTGTATACATCTTCCCAGATTTTGCTCCAGAGGTTGTTAAGAAGTGAGCTGCTTTTACAGATGTTAAACAACTTCTTAAGAATGTCCCTGGCATCAAATTCGGCCTCTGTTACCCAGCTAAACTACGGATCACGTTTAGGGGAGAGGACAACACTTTTGATGACCCTGAACTGGCCATGGCTTACGTAAAGGAGAACGTTCTATCACCTGGGTGACCATGGTCAGGTAAAGGTTGATCAGGTCCAAAAGCAATAGACTAACGTTACCTTTATTTGTTCATAACGTGGGGCAAGGCTTTAACAGTGTGTGATATGTAGTGGTTTACTCAGTTCAATTTTTCTGATAAGTTGTTTTTGTCTGGATTAGATTTACAAAAATGTCAGAAATTAAATTAAAATGAATGTATGTAAAAATGATTGTTGCTTGCCATCTCATAATTGTTGAGTCAGTGTTTGTTAGCCTTATGTTCATAAGTGGGCATAGCGCCATCCAATAGGTGTAGCCGCATAGTTGGATGTTGTAGGCCACTCATTAACAACATTCTCTTATTTTTTTTAATGTTGATTAGTCTCCTGTGTTGCGTAGTAACATTAAGTGCGTATGTATACACGTATGCATGTCTGTGTGTGTATATTTGTATGTAAATGTATGTGTATATGCACGGGTGTGTGTGTGTGTGTGTGTGTGTGTGTGTGTATATATATATATATATATATATATATATATATATATATATATATATATTAATTAAATTTCTCTCCCTCTTCAAAACACTATTACGTCCCAATTTTGCAATACTATGCTGCTTTGTCAGTACATGGTATTTTGCACTGCTTAATTATATTTCTACTTGTGTTGCCTGCTGGGCTTTGGGTTGGCAGAGTTTTAGCTAGAGACCCAAGCCAGTGAATTTTGGGCATTTCGCCCTGGGGTGTATACACTTTGTGCTGGGATATTGATTCGCAAATCCATACCATTTGTAGCATCTGAAACCATTTCGGATTCTAATGGACACTTTGTTATTGTAGTGGGTAAACTTCATAAAATACCTGTGACACTTGCTTGCATTTATGCCCCAAATTGGGATGACTTTAAATTCATGAACACATTCCTGTCAACTATACCACACTTAGACACCCACCAGCTGATCTTATCTGGTGATTTCAATTTTGTAATCAATCCATTATTGGATAGATCTTCTAATAGAATAATTGCTAAATCAAAAACAGCTGAGTGCATAAATAAATTTAGACTCCTATGCAATATCTGACCCATGGCGATTTCTGTACCCTACTAAGAGTGAATACTCTTTCTTTTCACCTGTCCACCATATGTTTTCACGCATTGATTGATTGATTTTTTTTTTTTTTTTGCACAAGTCCCTACTCCCTTTGGTACAGTAATGAGATTATAATAGTATAGTGATATCTGACCACGCTCCCTTAACCTTGGAATTGATCTTCCCTAGACACAGATCCAATAGATTTCAATGGAGACTTAAGTAACTCATTTTGTCTGATGAATCTTATTACTTTTATTAATACACATATAGACATATTTCTGGAAGCCAACTCAAATAATGAGACTTCCCCATCTCTGCTGTGGGAGACCCTTAAGGCCTACCTGAGGGGGCAGATTATCTCCTATAATGCCTCTCTCCACAAATCCCGAATGGCTAGACAATTAGAATTATCGAATCTCATCTCGGAAGTAGATAAAATCTATGCTAACGCCCCAACTCCAGAGCTGTATAAAAAAAAAACAGATGATGCATCAGGCTGAATTTGACATGCTCTCGAATGGGCAAGCAGAACGAGCTCTTTTAAAGGCAAAACACATGTCCTATGAACACGGAGAGAGGCCAAGTAGAGCTCTTGCACACACTCTGAGACATACATTTGCCACTCCTGTTATTGATCAAATTAACTGAGACCGGCCCACTATCAGACCCTTCGGATATTAACAAATAGTTTTATGACTTCTATTTTAACTTATACACATCTGAACACCCCACTGATTTGAGATTAATGGACACTTTCTTTGAAGGCCTGCATATTCCTGCTGTAACTGTAAATTCTAGAGAATCCTTAGATGCCTCAATCACCCTGGATGAACTAAACAAGGCTATTACATGTATGCAAAGTGGGAAGTGTCAAGGCCCGGATGGCTTCCCTACTGAATTTTATAAGAAGTTCTCTGTAAAACTGAGCCCTTTGCTTAAAGCTGTATTTGATGTTGGTTGACTCGTTGAGCCTCCCTCCAACCTTATGTCAGGCATCAATATCCCTGCTTTTTAAAAAGGGCAAAGATCCCCTTAATTGTTCCTCCTACCGTCCAATAAGTCTTCTTAACGTTGATGTTAAGATACTGGCTAAAGTGCTGGCGCTCCGTCTTGAGTCTATTTTGCCCACCCTTATATCCCCTGACCAAACGGGATTCATAAAAAATTTAATATTCTTTACACGCAATCATCACAGTGTTCAGAGGTACTTTTATCCTTGGACACTGAGAAAGCCTTTGATCGTGTGGAGTGGGGTTACTTGTTTTATGTTCTCCAGCGGTTTGGTTTCGGGGATACTTTTATTTCCTGGGTCAGATTGTTGTATACCTCTCCTCTAGCCTCAGTTAGAACTAATGATGTGTATGTACATCAATGAAATTAGTAGTTTCCACGCTGCCGCGTTCTCTGAGATGGGTATCGATTCTGACACTTTCTGTTGAGGGGATGTCGAGTGTCCCGTGTCCTGGACTACGGCATGAAGCAATGGAACACACAACATTTGGCTGGAAACCGCTAACTCCCGAACCGTATTTTCCTCTACAGCACGGGACTAGGCAGGGGTGCCCTCTATCCCCATTGCTTTTTGCATTGGTGATGGAGCCCCTTGCAGCCTTCATTTGGCAATGTACAGATATTAAGGGGGTCTTTAGAGCAAATCGGGAACATAAAATTTCATTATATGCGGATGATGTTCTTCTCTTTATATCTGATCCTCTCACATCAATCCCACATATTCTCAATACTCTGGAAGAATTTGGTAGATTCTCTGGCTATAAACTCAACCTTGACAAAAGTGTGCTCTTGCCCATTACAACAGAAGCCAATCAAATCTCCTTCCATGCACTACCATTCAAAGTACAGTTATCTTGGTGTGTCTGTTACTGGGTCTCGTTCTCAGTTGTTAAAGGCCAATTTTATCCCGCTTCTTAAACGAACTCAAGATCTTATCCGCTGGTCCACTTTGCCCCTGTCTTTAGCCGGGCGAATCAACATAATTAAAATGAATATCCTCCCGAAATTCTTATATTTATTTCAGTGCATACCATACTTCCTTACGAATCCAGAAACAATTTTTACAAAGGCCTAAGATGCAAGGCGGGATGTCTTTACCAAATGTTTTAATATATTATTGGGCTGCAAACATCAAAAGCCTATTGTACTGGCTACTGGATACATCTACCCTGGATATTCCTGCTTGGTTACACATTGAAACCAGTTCTTGGTGTAGGATTTCACTTTCTGCTCTTTTGTGTTCATCAATTCCCTTGCATACACCCCAGACTTGCTGTAACCCTGTGGTGCTACACTCCTTAAAAATTTGGGCCCAGTTTAGAAAACACTATGGGTTAGTCTCCATGTCTATCTTTGCCCCGATTGTAGCCAATCATCTGTTTCCAGCTTCCCTTATGGACAACTCATTTAATCTGTGGCTTAAGGGGATTTTGAATATTAAGATGTTATATAAAGGGGACATTTTCATGTCATTTGACCAACTTAAGTATGAGTTTGCTCTTCCAACACATCACTTTTTTCGTTATTAACAAATCAGACATTTTATACAGAATCAGTTTACTCAATTTCCTGCTCCTCCAGCAAAGACATTTCTAGATTCAATCTTGCAAATTAACCCTGAGGTTAAAGGAATCGTATCCAGGCTTTATACAGCTATATTTGATATGGAAGGCTCCTCACCCTCAATAATTAAGGAAAGCTGGGAGGGGGACTTGGGGACATATTCTTATTCAATTCAAGATTTTACATCGGCTTTATATGTCCAAGGTCAAGCTTTCAAAAATATTTCCTGGAGTTAGCCCCATTTGTAATAGATGCAAGCAAGCTCCCGGCAGTCTCACACATTTTGTCATGTCACGTCTGACAACATTCTGGTCCTCTATTTTTGAGGTTTATTCAGAGATTACAGGTTTGGCTCTTTGACCCTGTCCTCTTTGGCTTTTTGGTGTGCCATCAGATGATACTGTCCTACAAAAAGCACAGTTAAACAGCATAGCATACTCCTCTCTTGGCAAGGCATCTCATTCTTTTAAATTTGAAGAATGACCACCCCCTCCCCACTGTGGAGTTGTGGCACGATCACTTTAAATATCAGTGTTGATGTTAACGTTACTGTGACGACCTCTGTTGGATGAAGCGGGTAACAAAAATAAAAACCAGTCTAATGTCTTCACCCACACGAGCTGCATGTGTATTACTTGACACTCTACACCCACCTTTGGCAGGTGGATTTGTGATGTTATGTTCTTTCTTAAGATTGAAAAGATGAGATATACACTGAATGGATCCAAGGGAAAGTTTGATGTGGTGTGGCAGCCTTTTATTTCATTTGTAGAATGGTTGACCATGCCTCTTGATTCTGGATAACGGGTATTGTGCTGTAAATAGCTAGATAACTACTCTGGACTCTAATTGTTTGTTTTTGTATTTTATATAGGTTTTTTTATTTATTTTTTTATTAATTATTATTATTATTATTTCCATTTGTTACATTGTTGCTTTCTCCTATACATTTCTGTCTGTGTCATTTTGTTTTTATTGTGTATGTTTCAAAACTTAATAAAATACATTGATTAAAAAAAAAAAGAAAGAAAAAAAAAAAAGCGTTTTTGCTTTCCTTAACCCTGGACGATCGTTGCAATGTCTTTGCTACTTTTTCAGCGTATCTCGCATGCATATTATATTCATAACTACGGGTTTGGACACCATTGATTTAACGCATGTATTTGCTTGTATGTATATATATATATATATATATAATGTCACAACGATAAATGAACGATCCAAAAGCAGAGATAACAGAAATAACAGTCTTTAATTAAGTAATGATGAACACAAAGGCAGTCTGTCGTTATTGCACACAGAGCTGGAGAAAATAACACAAAATGTAGAGCAGACTCCTGTCACGAAGAACAGCAGGTCAGGACTCCCTTGGAGCTGATCTGGAGAGCAAAAGTTTGCAGACTCAGACAGGAATAGAATCGAAGAGTTTCACATGCAGCAGCAGGGCACGGACATAAACATGAAGCTTGACTGTTCCAGATAAACGAGACAAGAAAGGGT
Organism: Moxostoma hubbsi; assembly: GCA_032164185.1. Lineage (NCBI taxonomy): Eukaryota > Metazoa > Chordata > Actinopteri > Cypriniformes > Catostomidae > Moxostoma > Moxostoma hubbsi. Next base: position 708,356 of record JAVLUX010000121.1, read on the forward strand.
AAGCACTAAACAGTACAGACAAGACGGTCGCTGGAGATGTAACGTGTGACATGCAACAATAATCCGACAAGAATCATCATCTTCTTCTTCTTCTTTTTTGTTTTTAACGGCGGTTGGCAACCAGCTTTTGGTGCATTACCGCCACCTTCTGCTCCGGAGTGTGAATCAGACAATAGGCTTACAATCTAGTTTAAAAAAAAAAAAAAATAAAAATAATAATAATAATAATAATTATTATTATTATTATTATTATTATTATTATTATTATTTATATATATATATATATATATATATATATATATATATATATATATATATATATATATATATATATATACACACACTCACACTCATTCATTTCCCAACACACTTTCCCATATTCCTTTTTAACCTCATACTCTATTAAACAAACCAGTTTCCCTTAAGAAAGTTAACAATATTTTAACCTGTAATCTGGTCACCTATGTTCAACAATCCTTTTAATGTTAATTCCTGCACTCCTAATTCCCTCAAACTATTCCTCATTATCTCTCTCTGTACCTCATATCTCCCACATCTTATAATGATGTGCTCCACTGACTCCTCTTCCTGACACCACTCAACACAAGCCTGTCTCATGTTTTCCTATCATTTTCAGTGATTTGTTTAAAGCACAGTGCCCCAGCCTTAACCTTGTCATTACTGTTTCCTCTCTCCTGTACCCACCACCTAACCTAGTTATTTTTACACTCTTTTGAAACTGATACAAATGCCTTCCTTTCTCCTCCCTGTCCCACATTTCTTGCCACATTTGATTAGTTTTTTCCCATATGATACTTTTGACCTCTGCTTTACTTATTTTAATTTGCATTTCTATATTTCCCTTCTTTAAAGCCCTCTTTGCCAATTCATCCACCTGCTCATTCCCTTTCACCCCTACATGTGCTGGGACCCACATAAATTGTACCTGTCCTCCTTGATTTTTTATCCTTGTAACTGACTGAAGGACTTCATACAATACATCTTGACGGCTTTTTGAGTGAAAAGACCTTAAACTCACAAGGACTGAGGATGAATCGGAGCATATCAGCACCTTTTCTTGTCTTGTTTTTTCCACCCACCTTAATGCAACTAACAATGCCACCATTTCCACTGTGTATACGCCTAAAAAATCTGATGTTCTTCTATTAATTCCTATTCCTTTAGCAGGTATTGCCACCCCATATCCTGTCACTCCCGTCTCAGGTTTCTTAGAACCATCTGTATATACATGTACGAATTCTTTATAATTTTTATTTACGTGGTACTTGAATGCTCTTACCAAATCTATTTGATCTTTTTCTTTCCTTTTTAACTCTAACAAATACCACTCAATATCTGGCCAAACAAGTACCCATGGAGCCACCATCGGATATACAACTGTAGGGCTCATCTTCATATCGAACACTCCAAATTCTATTGCTACCTCATTGCCTATTCGACTAAAATGATCTCCGTCATATCTTGTGCTCTCCCATGTCTCCTGCCACACTACTTTTGTGGGGTGGAAATCATTATGTCCCTTCAGATTAGCCCAATAGTTTGTCATCAGCTGCCTCCTCCTTAATGCTAACGGCATTTCTCCCATTTCTACCTGTAGTGCAGGTACTGGTGAAGTTTTAAAAGCACCACTACACACTCAATGCCTGTGCCTGAATCATATCTAATTTCTTTAATAAAGATTTAGCTGCTGATCCATAAGCTACACTGCCGTAATCCAACACAGATCTTATCAACGCCACATATATTGTTTTAAGTGCATAGCAACTTGCTCCCCATTCCCTACCTGTCAAACATCTCATCACATTGATTACTTTTTTGCATTTTCCTTCTACTTTCATTATATGATCTGCCCATGTTAACCGTGAATCGAAAATAACTCCCAAAAATTTGAATGTTCCAACCCTTTCCAACTCTTTCCCATACATATTTAACTTCATCCCTTCCTTAATTTGTTTTCTGGTGAAAAAGACTGTTTGTGTTTTTTCTATTGAGAACTTAAACCCCCAATCATATCCCCACTCCACCACCTCATCAATTGCTCCTTGTACTTTCCTGATTGCATACTCCATATTCCTTCCCCTTTTCCACAAAGCCCCATCATCCGCAAACAGAGATCTCCCTATATCCATTGGTACCTTTGTGAAGACATCATCGATCATGATGATAAAAAGTAGTGGGCTTATCACAATACCTTGAGGCGTTCCATTTTCCACAACGTACTGACTTGATATGTCTGACCCTATTCGAACCTCAATTTTTCTTCCAGACAAAAAATTCTTTATCCAGTTAAAAATTCTTCCACCTACACCCAACATGTGCAACTTCATTAACAATCCTTCCTTCCACATCATATCATAAGCTTTTTCTATATCAAAAAACACTGTAATGACTGATTCTTTATTTGCTTGAGCCTTTCTTATTTCATTTTCTAGTCTTATCACTGAATCCATAGTACTCCTTCCTTTCCTAAAACCACTTTGATAATTAGCTAGCTTTCCACTCTTTTCTAGTATATACGATAACCTTTCTGTTACCATCCTTTCCATAATTTTGCATACATTTGATGTTAATGCTATTGGCCTATAACTTGTTGGTTTAGAGGGATCCTTGCCAGGTTTCCTTATTGGAACAACTACTGCCTCTTTCCATGCATCCGGTAATCTTCCCTCCTCCCACACTCTGTTATAAAGTTGCAGCAACTTTATGAGCGCTCCTTTCCCTAGATGTTTTAGCATCACGTAGCATATCTGATCTTTCCCTGGAGACGTTGGTTTAGCTCTATTCATTGCTCTCATCAACTCTGCCATATTAAACGGTTCATCAATTTTATCATCAATTTTTTCCCTCCAGTTTAACTGATGCTGATTCATTGTTCTTTCCTTTCTCATTTTGCATAACTCTGACAGGTTATCTGAACTGTGAATTTTTACAAATGTTTTTGCCAATATCTCTGCCTTATCCTTATTGGAGATTGCTGTTCCTTCCTCAGTAGTCATAACTGGAATTTCCCAATCCCTCCTTACTCCTCCCATCCTTTTTATCATTCCCCAAACCTCTCCCACAGGTGTTGATCTTCCTATTTCATTGCAAAATTTCTTCCAACTTGCCCTTTTAGCTTGACGTATTGTTCTTCTCACATTAGCCTGTGCCATCTTATACTGAATCAAATTCTGCATGTTATGGGTGTTTTTAACTAGCTTAAATGCTCTATTCCTGTTTTTAACAGCCTGACGACACTCTTCTGTCCACCATGGTACCAATTTTTTATTCCTCCTCTGTTTACTCTTGGGAATTGATCCACCTGCTGCCATAATAATTGCTGATGTTATTTGCTTATTTGTTTCATCTATATTTACAGAGATGTCTGTCCTTGATAATGATTCCTCACTTAATTTTTGGAATTTTACCCAATCTGCTCTTCTAAGACCCCATTTTAGCAATCCTTCACCTGGTCTTATTTCCACTTCCTCTCCCACTGTGCATGATACTGGGTAGTGATCGCTGCCCACTGTTGTATCATTCCAAACATGCCAGTTACTTATTCCAGCCAGGGGAATAGATACTAATGTAATATCTAATGCTGATTCAATTCCTTTTGTTATGTTTATTTTTGTTCCTCTTCCGTCATTTATACATACTAATTCCTTATCATCCATCAAATCTTCTATTACCCTTCCATTTACATCTGTATGTGAACCCCCCCATATTTTACTGTGAGCATTAAAATCTGCACACCATATTATTTTTTGTCTATTATTTCCTTGTATCCTTAATAACTTATCTACTTCCAACCTTTTGCAAGGATTATAGTAGTTTATTATAACCATTTCCTCCCCTCTATCCCACAATACTACCACAATGTATTCTAGATCCTCTCCCTTTTCTAGTACCCTATAAGGAATATCTTGCTTAATAAATGTAGCACATCCTCCTCCTCCCCGTCCCCCATTATCTCTGTCATTCTTTATCCCTATATATCCCTGAATCACAAACTCTAAATTTGGCTTTAACCACGTTTCCTGGATACACACTACATCTGGATTTATTTTCCTATCTTTGATGAAATGTTTGAGTTTCTGGCCATTGGCCAGTAAGCTTCTAGCATTCCATTGTAAAATAATAAC
>JAVLUX010000121.1:720000-722500 GCA_032164185.1 Moxostoma hubbsi
ATTGTGTTTTCATATATTTGTAGTTTGTGTTTGATCTGATTATAATTGTCATTTAGTTGTTTTGGTGGGATTTCTTTATACAAGTTTTGAAAGTGATTTTTCCAGATTTCTCCATTTTGGATCGGCAAATCTTGTTGTTTTGTTGTGCTCAAATTATTCCACAGATCCCAGAACTGATTTTGATTGATCGATTGTTCAATTTCATGTAAGCTTTTGGTGAGATGGTGATGCTTTTTGTCTCTGATTGTTTGTTTATATTGTTGTAATTTGGTGCAATAGTCAATTCTTATGTCAGTGTTGTTTGGATCATTGTGTTTCTGATTGGATAATTTTCTGAGTTGTTTTCTTAATGTTTTACAGTCTGCATCAAACCACTTTTCTGTTTTGGTGAGTTTTTCAGGATGTTTTTTGTCTTTCTTTTTCAACTCAGCTTTACTGGCTGCTTTTTTAAATATATAATTGATTTCATCAGTAGCCGAATTTACACCATCCTTGTTCATTCCGAATTGTTTGTGTATAAATTTAGTGATGGTGTTTTTCAGTTCTTGAGAGTTGAGGGCTTGGGTATATTTGTCGGAGCTGTCTGGAGTCCATCTGTATCTCTGCTGCACTGGATACATGTGACAGTTCTCCATTGCTCTGTGTTTTTCTGTGTGGTGTTGTTTAATATATATATTAGTCTGGTTATGGTCTGAGAGTGGAGTTTGCTGTCTGACAGTGAATGCACTGAAGGAGGAGGGGTCCATGTCAGTGATGGCATAGTCAACTACACTAGCTCCAAGACCTGAATAACACGTGAACCTCCCTAATGAGTCCCCTCTGATCCTGCCGTTGAGTATGTACAGGCCTGAGGCTTGGCAGAGGTGCACTAATTCTGTACCAGTTTTATTTACAGTATGGTCGAGATTGTTCCGTGCTGGGAGGTTTTTGGTGAGGCTCACGGGGCTCTGGCCAAACACATGTTTATTGCCCTTTGGGTCAATATTATCCGGTTCAGTTCCGGTTCGTGCATTAAAGTCTCCACACAGCAGCACGTTTCCCTGGGCCTGGAAGCGGCTGATCTCTGTGTGGATGTTGTGCAGGTATTCCTCATCATGGTACGGGGATTCCACTGGAGGATTGTAGATGGCACAGAGATATGTGTCAGTGGTGCCAATGCCAATGCCAATTTCCTTCTTTAATTTAATCCAACAGTGGAATTTTCCCAGTATGATGGTTGAGATGTGTTTGGCCAGATCCTCCCTGTACCACACCAAAATCCCTCCCGAGTCTCGACCGCGGTGGACTGTATTTAATTTCACTGAGGGCACGATGATTTCGTAGTAGCCTGAGGGACAGTGGGTGATCACGTCCTGTCGACACCAGGTTTCCGTGAGAACCATAATGTCCACATCTTTGATACATTTTAAGAATTCAGGGTCTGTACTTTTGAATCCAAATGTGGATGAATGAACACCCTGAATATTCCAACAACTTATTAAAAATGAACACATTGATATTAAGACAAAACCTATATAGTAAGACAGAGAGAAAACATATGACAACATGCATGCAAACAATTTACATCAATTAATTATTGTTATTATTATTTTGGTTTTGTTATTATATATATATATATATTTTTTTTTTTAATTATTATTATTATTTCATTTTGCTGTTTGTGGGTTTAAGTGTGTGTGTGTGTGCGCACATGTGAGTGTAAATGTGTTTGAGTGAGTGTGTGTGTGTCTATGTACATAACTGTGAATGTGTGTGTGTCCGTGCGTGAGTATGTGTCTGCGTGAGAGTGAGTGTGTGTGTCCATGTGTGCGTGAGAGTGAGTGTGTGTGTGTGTGTGTGTCCATGTGTGCGTGAGTGTGTGTGTGTCTGTGTGAGATTGTATGTGTCTGTGCTTGAGTGTGTGTCAGTGAGAGTGAATGTGTGTGTGTGTGTGTGTGTGTGTGTGTGTGTGTGTGTGTGAATGTGTGTGTTTGAGTTGTGTTCTAATCTCTGTGAGAGTGAATGTGTGTGTAGGTGTGTGTGAATGTGTGTGTGTCTGTGTGAGAGTGAATTTGTGTGTGTAGGTGTGTGTTTGAGTTGTGTTCTTATCTCTGTGAGAGTGAATTTGTGTGTGTAGGTGTGTGTTTGAGTTGTGTTCTTATCTCTGTGAGAGTGAATGTGTGTGTGTGTGAGTGTGTGTCTGTGTGAGAGTAAGTGTAAGTGTGTGTCTGTGTGAGAGTGAGTGTGTGTGTAGGTGTGTGTTTGAGTTGTGTTCTTATCTCTGTGAGAGTGAGTGTGAGTGTGTGTGTGTGTGAGAGTGAGTGTGTGTGTGTGAGAGTGAGTATGTGTGTGTGAGTGTGAGTGTGTGTCTGTGTGAGAGTGAGTGTGTGTGTGTGAGTCTGTGTGAGAGTGAGTGTGTGTGTGTGAGTGTGAGTGTGTGTCTGTGTGAGAGTGAGTGTGTGTGTGAGTGTGTGTCTGTGTGAGAGTGTGTGTGTGTGTGCGTGTGTGTGTGTGTGCGTGT
>JAVLUX010000121.1:727500-860000 GCA_032164185.1 Moxostoma hubbsi
TCACAGCACAGAGACAGCGCTCATAAAGATAATAAACGATATTCGCTTAAATACTGATACAGGCAAATTATCAGTACTGGTACTACTCGACCTCAGTGCTGCATTTGACACTGTCGATCACACCATACTTCTGGAAAGGCTGGAAAACTGGGTGGGGCTTTCTGGGATGGTCCTAAAATGGTTCAGGTCATACTTGGAAGGGAGAGGTTATTATGTGAGTATAGGAGACCATAAGTCTGAGTGGACGCCCATGACATGCGGAGTCCCTCAAGGCTCAATTCTTGCTCCACTCCTGTTCAACCTGTATATGCTCCCAATTAGCCAAATAATGAGAAAGAACCAAATGGCTTACCACAGCTATGCAGATGACACACAGATCTACTTAGCCCTATCACCTAACGATTACAGCCCCATTGACTCCCTGTGCCAATGTATTGATGAAGTAAACAGTTGGATGTGCCAAAACTTTCTTCAGTTAAACAAAGACAAAACTGAAGTCATTGCGTTTGGAAACAAAGATGAAGTTCTCAAGGTGAATGCATACCTTGACGGTAGGGGTCAAACAACTAAAAATCAAGTCAGGAATCTTGGTGTGTCTCTAGAGTCAGACCTTAGTTTCAGTAGTCACTCAGATCATTAGAATCACATCAGCTAGAAATACCAAGGGTTCACTCTAAGCAAGGAGAGTCTGCTTTTAGCTATTATGCCAGCCGCAGCTGGAACCAGGTTCCAGAAGAGATCAGATGTGCTCCTACAGTAGTCACATTCAAATCCAGACTCAAAACACATCTGTTTAGCTGTGCATTTACTGAATGAGCACTGTGCCACTGTGTGTCCGACTGTTTGTACTGTGTTTTATTAGATTTTTTTTTTATTTTTTATTCTAAACTGTTTTAATTATTCTTATTTTATTATTGTTTTTTTTTTTGTTTTTAATTTCTACTATGTAAAGCACTTTGAATTACCATTGTGTATGAAATGTGCTATATAAATAAACTTGCCTTGCCTTGCCTATTACTACAGACTTTTTGAAACATTTGGAAAACAGCGGCTTGATGGAGCCTGAGGACAGAGGGAATCAACTAAGTATGTGGGAAAGCCTTCTGCTAGGTTATTTTCTAAAAGGACTGAGACCAGAAATTTCAAGGAGCGAAGGCAAGTTACGTAGAGTGGAAGAACGGGTGCTTAACTTCAGCTTCCCACGGAGAGGGTCTGGTTCGGGGCATTCAGTGGCTGACCACAAGACAGGGAAGTGACCATTTATTACTAACACGCAAACACGACACACACAAACACATACACTGATTTACATTCTGCTATCTGCAATGAAGAATCTGCTTGCAAATCTTTGTGTGTTTTGAGCAATGTTGTGAATGATGAAATTGAGCAGTGTTTCCGATGAATGTTTGAAAATGTACAAAAGCACAGGGTTTTCTGAAATGCCAAAATACCCAATGATAGTCGAGGGAGTAGTAATTAACTTTCTGGTCGATTCGGGAGCTTCAATTAGCACTTTACGACCATGTGACTTGCCATGTGTGCCGAAAATGACAGGAAAAGTGTATGAAAGCACTTCGGCTTTGGGCCATTTGATCTCTGAACGATTCACCGAGCCCTTAGAGTGTGAGACGGGGGGGGGGGTTCGAACTCTGAAACACGAGTTTCTCTGGTCGGCCAATTGTCCCGCGCCGCTAATGGCCAGAGATTTAATGTGTGAATTAAATTTGATCCTCTGTGCTGATTTCTCCGGAATCACAAATTACATGTTCTAAATTTGAGCCGCAGTGGGCTTACGAATGGCAGATAAAAGATGTTGATTGGGCAGAGATGATTTTGAAATTGGCTAAAGATCGAATAACACCAGTCAACACAGTTTATGACGCCTGAAAGAATGCATTGTACGTCACATGTCGTAAATGAGCGTGAGTCACACTATGAAGAAACTTGGTTTAGTGGAGGGGAGAATTGCAGTGTTATTTAATGGCAGGAGACAGTGTTCCTCATTTATCTGTGTCCAAGGGCACAAATAAGCAGTGGGCAGAATTGGGGCTTTTTGTGATTGACTGTTTGCAGGCTCCAGACTAGTTTGAAATTGATACAGACATAGCACAGAGCAAAAGTGTGGGAGCATTTAAATCAAACTGCGATTTTGATGTGCGAGTTTTGCGAACTGTAACTGCTATTGTGAACAATGATGTGACAAAACAGGGGGTGGGGGCTATTTCTGCGGCAGAAATACCTTCAAAATTGTGGGCAAAACACAAGTACGATGTGGGTTTGATAAAGGGATGCGAGCCGGTTGTAATCACCCCAAAATCTGATTACAAACTGTGTCAGGCGCAATATCCCCTCAAACCTGAGGCATTGCAAGGCATAATGCTAGTATTTGATTCTCTGTTGAAGGAGGGAATAATTGTGCCATGCAATGATTCACCAGTGCGCACACCAATTTTTCCTGTGAAAAAGATCAGAGATAAGGGTCAGCCAACAGAGTGGCGATTTGTGCAGGATTTTACAGGCTGTAAATTCAGCTGTCATTGCCAGGGTAGCACGAGTGCCAAACAATTTTTTTTGTCACAAATTCCGCAAGATGCAATGTATTTCACAGTGGTGGATTTGGCTAATGCTTTCTTTAGTGTCCCAGTGGATGAGAAAAGCCAGTTTTGGTTTGCGTTTGATTTCAATAATAAAGGCTACACATTTACAAGATTGTGCCAGGGATTTTGAATCTCTAACCATTTATAACGAGGCCCTTCGGAGAAGTATTGAGCCTCTGACTTTGACAGCTGGAACGGCTTTATTACAATACGTTGATGATTTATTAATTTGTGCCAAAGATAAAACTACCTGCATTTCTGACACTGTGACTCTCCTGAAGCATTTGGAGCGGGAGGGGCACAAAGTCAGTCTTTCAAAGCTGCAGTTTGTGAAACAGGAAGTGACATTCCTGGGGCATGTTATCAAACCTAACAGCAAAGCACTGTCTGAGAAACGGGTGCGGGCCATAAAAGAGGTGCCAAAACCAGTTACAAAGAAACAGATGCTGTCATTCTTGGGGATGTGCGCTTACTGCCGTACGTTCAATCCTAATTATGCCATTTTTGAACAGCCCTTGCGAGCCCTAACGACAGGGAAAGGGCTGAGGTCATGTGGCAGACTTGTTTGGAGAAGTGAGGCTGAGGAAGCATTTGATAACATGAAAGTGCAATTGGCTATGGCTCCAACGTTAGGCCTTCCTGTCATAAACCGCCCGTTTGTACAGATGGTCGATGAAAAGAATAATTTTATGACTTCTGTTCTCTTGCAGACTCATGGAGACAGACTGCAACCTGTGGCCTATTTTTTAACGAAACTCGATGCTGTAGCTGCAGGACTTCCGCATTCCCTCAGGGCAGTGGCTGAGCTGGCTGTGATGGCCTCCAGAGAGTTTGTGGGATATTCTGATTTAATTTTAATGGTTCCACATGCAGTCTCCATGATTTTGCAAGAGCAGAGAACGTCACATTTGTCTACACCCCGATGGCTGCGGTATCATACAATTTTGTTGGACATGCCAAACATAACTGTGAAAAGATGCACAACTTTGAATCCTGCCACCCTTCTGCCCACACAAGAGGAGGGCGAGGAACATCATTGTTGTCTGTCAGCGCTCGAACAGGTGTGCACACCACGTCCAGACCTTTTAGACGTACAGTTGGATAATTGTGACAATGTCCTGTTTGTTGATGGATCTGCATCAAAAGATCAACAAACGGGACAGAATAAAGTTGGTTATGCAGTAACGACTGAATTTGAAACTCTGATGTCTGGCAAATTACCATCACATTATTCTGTGCAGGCAGCTGAACTGGTCACGCTGACTGAAGCATGTAAACTGATGATGGATAAATGTGTGACGATTTACACAGACTCGCGTTATGCTTTTGGAGTCACGCATGACTTTGGTGCTTTGTGGAAGCACATGAAATTTTTGAAATCAGATGGGCGCCCGATACTAAACGCGTCTCTGGTATCGGACCTCCTCGAGGCCATTCTGTTGCAAGACAAAACTGCGATTTGTAAGTGCGCAGCGCATACTAATGATAAAAGTTTCATTTCAACAGGAAATGCCAGAGCTGATATGGCTGCAAAAGTAGCGGCAGCGGATCAAACTAAAGATGATAGAAAAAGTGCCACTTGCGTTTGTCTCAACTCTACAATCCTCACTTGAGAGCCGTTTAACAAAATTTTAAGACATGGAATGCTTCCAGGTGGCTGCCACGCTTGACCCAAGGTTTAAGTTGGACTGGTGTATTGGTGAAGAGCAGGTAATAATCAAATCCTTCTCACTGCAAAAGTTGAGTCTGCCTCCTCAAAAGGGAATGCAACCATGAATGGCAGTGCTCAACCAAAGAAATGCCCAAAACTGTTTTCCTACTTGGAAAGTCAATCATCTGCCATGCCAGCTGACACAGCCCCACATGAGGTCCCTGTGTACTTGAGTACCCCTTGTCTTAAAGAGGATACTGATCCTTTGGTCTATTGGAGAGAAAACCAAAGCCATTTTCCTGCCCTAGCTCAACTTGCATGTAAATATCTTGCCATACCAGCTTCCTCTGCACCTGTTGAGAGAATCTTTAGTGTTGCAGGAAAGATATTCAGACCAGAACGGTGCAGACTCAATGATAAAACATTTGAGGAGCTATTGAGAATTAGATGCAACAGTGTTGCTCGACTTCCGGTTATGGCGGCCATGTAGGAAGACGTCTTTATTTGCTGCTCCGCTGCTAAGTTCGCAAAAAAGCTCTCCTGCTCGCTTACAGTCTCAAATAGAAGAAGATTTTGAGGTGTGATGCCTAGCTCGGTAAAGTCACAGAAGGGGAAAGGTGGGACAACCAGACAGCCGAGCCTGTTTGACTGTAGTCTTCGAGACGAAGCAACCAAGACTAACCAGGCCACGACTATGCAAACTGACAATGAAAATGAACCTGTAGGCACCAAAGCTGATCAAATACTGGCAAAGTTAGGTTCAATGGAAACAGGGTTCACCTCTAGGCTTGATAGTTTGGCAGCAACTCTACAAGATGTGAAAAAGGAGATTAGTGACTGCAGTGAACGCATGTCCCATGCGGAGGAGCGCATTTCCACCGCGGAAGATGAGCTAATTAGCCTGCAAGCTAAAGTCAATACGCTACAAGCTAAGAACGAAACCATGGAGAATAAGCTTATGGATTTAGAAGCCAGATCTCGTTTAAACAATCTACGGCTTGTGAACTTGCCAGAGGGCGTTGAAGGTGGGGACATATGTGCCTTTTTGGAGAAATGGATCCCCGAGGGATTGGAGAATGAGGGGCTACAGCCCTCTATTATTTTGGAAAGAGCACACAGAATTGGACCAAAGAACGACAACACGTCACGCCCTAGAACTGTGATAATGAGGTTTCACAATTATAAGGACAAACAGGCAGTTTTTACAGCTGCACGGGAGAAAAAGGAGGCTTATTACGAAGACCAACAGGTCCGTTTCTACCCAGATTTGGCTACGGGAATTGCCCAGCTGAGGAAGAAGTTCGACCCAGTTTGCGCGGAACTACGTAAACTGGGGATTCGCCATGGAGTGTCTCATCCCGCGACCCTTCTGGTGACTCACAAGGGCAAAACTCATTCTTTTAAAACCCCTGCTGAGGCACACATTTTTCTCAGGAGAATTCGGGAAAACTTACATGAAGAAGAGACAGGAACATAAGATGATGGAGCCAATTAATGTGATATGTGATTGGTTGTAGGTAGGACACAAAGGACCATGACAAGCCTATTTATAATCTATTTTATTATTTTATTTTACTTAATGACTGGCGTAATTATTTTGTACTAAAGTTTGAAGCTATATATTTACAAAAGTTTATTATATGACTGTACGTACTAATATTCAACAGCGATCATAAGATGCCACATTATTATGAGACAAATTAGGGTGGTATTGTCATACAACAAGCTGAGTGTTAATCGAAGTGAGCAGGAGTTACTATCCGTTGATGGAAACGCAGGCTTCCATCAACGGATGTGTGTGAAAATGAGATGTTGAATTACTGCAAAGAAATGTCGTGTCTGTTATCCAACATTTCTGTGCAGGTCAAAGCTGCCCAGGGGAAGGTTGCTGAGACGTTCCTGCATAAGATCATGCCGGGGGATTACGTGGTAATTCGTGACCTGAGAAGGAAGAACTGGAGGGCGAAACGTTGGAGAGGACCGTACCATGTCTTGATGACAACACACACGGCGGTGAAGGTCGGAGAGAGAGCTACGTGGGTGCACACCAGTTAATATTTGTTAGAGTGTAGCAGCAGCAGTAGTATTTGGAGTAGGTTAGAACAAGAGAGTGGTTTGACTGATCCTCATTGGTGTGGACCGGTCTTAGCAATAACGGGAGACCAACAGCAGGGGGGGGAAGCCCTCTTGAGTGGGGGAGGGGAGAGGGGGGTTATGTTTGTTCAGAGTGTTGGATGTTTGTTCTAACATCCCAGTTTGTTGTGCCTATAAGCAAGGATAGTTTTACATTGCAAAGCAACCTGGTAAATTTTATTTTTTTTTTTCATAAATTTTGTCTCAAGAAGTGAATCTTAATTTTATCTCATGGAACTGCAGAGGTCTTCAACGTCTTCAAAAGATAAAACAGGTTATGAATAAACTGAAAGAAATGAACGCTAAAATTGTACTGTTGCAAGAAACTCATCTTATTGATGATAGTATAAGGGTGAGAAGGAGATGGAAGGGCACTGTGTATGCAGCATCATTTACATCTCAAGCTAGAGGGGTTATGACACTAATTCATGAGTCGGTTCCATTTAATATAAAAAATATTATTAAAGATAAAAGGGGAATATTTCTAATACTTCAAGGATCTTTGTTATCAGAAATGCTAAATATAACAAATGTTTATGGTCCCAATGTGGATGATAGCAATTTTTATAATGACCTATTTCTTACTCTTTCAACGCTTCCAGGACTTCATATGATAGCCGGGGATTTTAATTGTACATTAAACCCAGAAATGGACAGATCAACTGGGGTTGACAATTCACATAACAACTGTAGGGCTACAATCCATAGGTTTATGAGAGATTTAAATTTATTAGATATATGGAGGGAAAGAAAACCGAATATTAGAGCTTATTCCTGTCACTCGGGTACTTTTAAGACATACTCTAGAATAGATTTCTTTCTGGTCTCTTCAGAATTGCAATCTAAAATTTCTGACTGCTCTTATGATAATATTGTGATCTCGGATCATGCACCATGCTGTTTGGTCTACAAGGATGATAAATTATTAAGAGATCCACCCAGATGGCATTTCCAACATAAATGGTTGCAAGATGAAGACTTGGTGAAATATTTAGAAAAACAGATAGATGAGTACTTTCAAATTAATACTACGCAAACTACAGCATGTGTTAAATGGGAAGCTTTCAAGGCTTTCCTGAGAGGACATATCATCAGTTATACAGGTTCTAAATAAAAAAAGACACAGGAAACTAGATTACAGTTGGAAAACAGAATAAGAGACCTTCAAACAAAAGTAAATAATTCTGAAAATATTAGTAATTCACAATTGGAGAAAGAATTATTATTATTATTATTGAGAGCTGAATATGATAAGCAGGCTGCTTCTAGTGCTGCCTCAAGTCTTCTACGCTTGAAACAGACATTTTACGAGCAGGGTGATAGGGCTGGCAAATTGTTGGCATGGCAAATAAAACAGCTTGAAACGAAATCGCCAATCACATCAATAATATCAAATGGGCAGACACTGTTGGATCCAATAGAAATTAATAATGCGTTTAAGGGCTATTATGAAGAATTGTATAAATCACAAGCAACAATTAAACTTGACAATATAAATATCTTTCTAAATAAAATAGATATACCCAGTATTTCGGAGGAGGATAGAGTTAATTTAAATTCAAAATTTACAATAGAAGAAATTGGACAAGCCATTGACAGCATGAAATCTGGAAAAAGAGCAGGCCCTGATGGCATTCCTGTAGATCTGTATAAGAAATTTAAGAATAAACTTTTGGTACCTATATTGGACATGTTTGAAGAAATCTTCCAATCGAATTTTCTCCCTCCTTCATTAAATACAGCCTTGATTACTCTCCTACCTAAGCCAGGAAAACCTTTAGATAAATGTGAGAATCTAAGACCCATTAGTCTTTTGAATTCAGATTTGAAAATCATTTCTAAATTATTAGCAAAACGACTACAAAATGCTCTCCCCTATGTAATAAATCAAGATCAAAATGGATTCGTTATGGGAAGGCAGGGCTTCCACAATGTACGGAGATTATTAAATATTATTCATTGTAAAAAGGATGCGCCAAATACAGCTCTTCTATCATTGGATGCCGAAAAGGCCTTTGATAGGGTTGAATGGCCATACCTTTTCCGGGTATTAGAAGAATTTGGATGTGGTAATAATTTTATTAAATGGGTCAGAATATTATATGATAGCCCCACTGCTGAAATCATCACTAATAGAAATATTTCTCAACCGATAGCAATAAAACGTGGATGTCGACAAGGCTGCCCGCTCTCGCCTTTATTATTCACGTTAGCAATAGAACCATTTGCAATTGCAATACGCTCCAATCCTCAACTTAGTGGAATTATAGTAGGACCAACTGAACATAGGATTTCTCTGTTCGCAGATGATGTGATCTTATTTATTTTGAATCTAAACACATCAATACGGATCATTTTGGAAGTCATTCAGTTATTTAGTGAAATTTCAGGTTATAAACTCAATAAAACCAAGTCTTCTATTTTACTGTTAAATAAACATGAAAGAGCAAACCCAATTCCAGAAGTTATACAGTTTAATGTTGTGACACAATTTGAGTACTTGGGGATACAGATTTTACCAAGTTTAGAAAAAATTGTTGAAATAAATTACAGTCTTTTTGTAACAGGAATGCAAAATTCAGTTGATAGATGGATGCCGTTGCCAGTATCTATAATTGGGAGAGTTAACATTTTAAAAATGAACATTCTTCCAAAGCTACTATATTTATTTCAGAATATTCCCCTTCCACCCCCTCTCGGTTTTTTCTCACAAATGAAAAAAATGTTTATAAGTTTTCTCTGGAATAATAAAAGGGCAAGACTTCGTTTGTCTTTAATGTACTTGCCTTATGAACGTGGATGTTTGAAATGTCCTAATTTTAAGTTGTATTATTGGGCTGCGCAGCTAAGGTCTATTATGTTTTATTATACTAATCATTCACCTCATTGGATAGAAATGGAATCACAAGGATTGAACTTACCTCTTCCCTCATATATATATTCAAATACAATAAGAAAACTATTAAGAGAAATTAAAAACCCAATTCTTAAAAACATGATAAAAGTATGGAGTGATGTGAAGACACTTTTGAAAGATCCACACTGTCTGTCTCAATTTAGTCCATTATGGGGCAACCAATCTTTTCCACCAGGCAGGGCAGACGCAACATTTAAGCTATGGGAAACCAAGGGACTGAGAATGGTTCGAGATGTGTATTTGCCAAAATCTGACATATTTATGACCTTTCAAGAATTACAAGATAAATTTCACTTAGATAAAAAACATTTCTTTAAATATCTTCAACTTAGGAGTTTTATAAGAGCAAGTCAAAACAATGTATTAACGAAACCCACTACTTCAGACTTGGAAGAAATGTTGTTAAAAGATAGTCAAAAGAAAGGCATTATTTCTCAGTTTTACAATCTGATTATGTCTTACGTTCCTGAAAGTTCTCAGGATAGATTTAAAGCTTGGAAGGATGATTTGTCATTGGATCTTTCAGAGGAAGACTGGCAGGATGCATGTACTTTAGCCCACACAACATCAATAAATACTCGTCTTAAAGTTATTCAATTCAAATGGTTAATGCGAACATATGTGACACCAGTGGAACTCTGTCGATATAATGGAAACATTCCTGATGTGTGTTCAAAGTGTGAACAAGGTAGAGGAACACTGGTTCACTGTATGTGGCATTGTACAAAAATTACACTCTTTTGGGAAGTAGTAAGAGACATTATTCAAAATATTATTTCCAAACAAATAATATTAGAACCAAAACTGTTTTTATTGGGCTTATATCCAGAGAAGCATAACTATACTAAAAATGAACGTACATTTATAGACCTTAGTCTGCTTAACGCCAAAAGATGTATAGCTTTATATTGGAAAAACACATGTAGACCAAGAGGCACTTTATGGTTACGGCAGATGCTGTCTGCTCTGCCACTAGAGAGGATTACATATGTGCTAAAAGGCAAACAGGAACTTTTTGAGAATATCTGGAACATTTTTATTGATTATGCCAAAGATTTGGATTTAACAGATGACAATGACTGAGATGTGTGGACACTGCAGTTTACATCTGGACAATAATTTGTATGACTGGATTTGTACAATTCATATATTTTATTTTATATCTTTTATTTTAAAGATAAGTACTGAATATTTGTAACTGTTGCATTGTACAGGGATGGCTGTCTGATAGGCATTGTTGTTGTTCGTCTTGTATTTGTGTATGCATAAAAACTTAATAAATATATTTTGGAAAAAAAACAACAACAAAAAAACAGTGTTGCTCACTGAGTTTGCATTGGAATAAATGATAACTGCATTTACAACAACTTTGTGTTTGTGTGATTACTTTGAAATGAAAATAACATTGGAACAAAACTAATTAAACAACATTGAGGGGGTAATTTTTTTCAAGAATTTGATCATTATCTATATTTTAGAACAAAATGTATGCGGAGTTGAGGAGTGACTAGTTACGTGTAATGAAATTGTTATTAAATTACAAAATCAATGTAATTGTATTTAGTTGTATTACTTGTATTATTCAATCAGTTACTAATCAAATTAAAACAAAATTGCTTTGCATTGATAAAGTAATCCAAATAAAGTAATCCACATTAATAATGGGTAACTTATAACAGTAAGCAATTACATTTCTAACACTGAATGTATGTGAGATTCAACACATTCTTTCTGTTGTGTGACTGTGTGGAATTTATTTGAATTGCCATGAATTTAATTCCACTTCCTGTGGGGCTGAGTCAATTCAATTCAAATTCCAATTGATGAATTGAATGGAGGCCAATTCTGAAATTCTGAATTGTGCACAAGCCTGGTTGACATGTGGTCCAAATGTGTCGAGGCCTTCCCAACCTCGAAACAAGATGCGGCAGCAGTAGCCAAGGCCATCCCGAGATGGGGAATTCCAAGAAAAATCAGTTCTGACAACGGAACACACTTTGTCAATGAGGCAATAAAGCAGGTGGGTCAGTTCTTAGGAATTGATATGAGAACACATTGTGCCTATCACGCAGACAGCGGAGGCGCTGTGGAGCGTGAGAACCAGACGGTAAAGAACAAATTGGCAAAGTGTTGTGAGGAAACTGGACTCTCATGGGTGAAAGCACTCCCAACCGTGTTAATGTACATGAGAATGAGAAAGAGTCAAAACAAATTTGAGCCCATTCGAAATTCTCTTTGGTAGACGACCATTCATGGGAGTAGAGGGGGGGGGGGGGGGGAAACGCAGGCTTCCATCAACGGATGTGTGTGAAAATGAGATGTTGAATTACTGCAAAGAAATGTCGTGTCTGTTATCCAACATTTCTGTGCAGGTCAAAGCTGCCCAGGGGAAGGTTGCTGAGACGTTCCTGCATAAGATCATGCCGGGGGATTACGTGGTAATTCGTGACCTGAGAAGGAAGAACTGGAGGGCGAAACGTTGGAGAGGACCGTACCATGTCTTGATGACAACACACACGGCGGTGAAGGTCGGAGAGAGAGCTACGTGGGTGCACACCAACCACAGCAGGAGAGTTACACCCATATCGGAATGGCAACAGGAGGAGCCTCAACAACAACAACAACAACAACAACAACGAGTTCAACAATAAGCCCCAAGATCGAGCCCAAACACCAAGTGCAAGAGCAAGGTCACTCAGGAGGAGTGATAAGGCTGGTGTGCAGAGTAAAGCCATTTGTGCAGCCACAACCAGAGACATTGATCATTGCAAAGAGGTACGAACTGACAAAACTTAGATTTATTGGCAGCAGATCCCTGTATTCTAGCAGCAGCAACGGGCGAAGCGAAATACGAGCTGCGGGGAGGAAACTGGGAAAGGAAGACAGTTCTGATAGGAAGAACAGTGTCCGGCTGAAAACTGTGGATCAACAAAAGCTGATAAGACTCTGAGTGTGCTAAAGACTGAATTATCACAACGTATCATATTCAGCTGCAATCAATAGACAAGATGGATCGTTTGAGACCATGGTACCCATTCAGACTGCCAGGAATGTGTGGACTTTGTAAGACTACATTCATATTAACTTTGATATCAGTGACTATTTGTTTGATAAATTTGCACTCCACTGAGGGCTTGAAAGTGTGGTCTGCGGAAAAACACACCAACTGGACTGAAACATCAGTGCTGAACAGCACCATCAGACAACGTGGTAAGAGAGACACATTTACGGAAGTGGAGCCGGTGAGAGGACTGTACAGAAACACCATCGCGATAGAGGGGGGATCAAGTGTGACTTTCAAGTGCAACCCATTCCAAGAGAACTGTCTCGGATGTGATGGACATACTGAGGAGTACGCGCCTTTCTACATCTGCAAAAGCCCATGTAAGTGGGCCGACATGAAAGCATACGCTTATAACTACAAGTCGGGATACGACGAAAGATTTCGGGTGCACGCTGAAGACAGACTGAGTAACAACAGGTACGGGATGAGAGTGGAATTGAAACATGCAACACGTGCTGACCAAGGCAGGTATTACTGTGCCCTGGACATGACTGGGACTGACTGGTATGAGACAATAGACATAATGGTAGTCAAGGCAGTGTAGGGCCTCATGTATTCAGATACAAGACAAAGGCAGGCCTAACACAGTCGTAAAGCCTGACTGAGGCCCACAAAAACAAAGTCATAAATCTTGCTGATAAAAACCGCGCCAAGATCAAACAAAGGGAGTACAAAACCAACTGCAAATCCCAAGAAGCCTTGCTCACTTTACAACTGTGTGAAATTCCAAAGGATCAAACTCTCAACACCTATTGGATGAGGCACTCAACAGAACGCACCTCAACTATGATGTCATCAGGAGTAGAAATGCATCGGAAATTGATTCCTTCGGTGCTTCCAGTAACTTTGCCCGGCGTGTATAGACGTGGTGTTGCCTCGTTGCACAAGTAACGTGCAACTTGAAACTGCGGCAATACAATCTCCATCTCGCTGGACGAGTTGAGAACATTGTGTTCAACCGAACACTTTAACGGATCCGAAGGAAAGCGCCGAGCAATCCGCTGAGCAATCTTCATCCGTTTGCCTGCAGAAGTGAAGAAGAATTCCCTTCCCTCTTCAATCAAGTTGACGTCGCTGATTTCTCCGCCAGCCCACCGAGAATCAGCAGCCGTACCGCCCGCCGGCAGAGCGAGGAAACGGCCTCCCGTCATCACCTGAGACTCGAAGAACCGAGTCTGAGTCGAAACGACGGATGAACACACGTTCTACATGTGTCCCCACGCGATCCAAGTAAGAGGTTAATGTCTGGGCAGAGATAGAATATTTAGGTGTGTTATTCTTGTGGATCAAGTTTACTGTTTTGTACAGTTTACGGACCGTAGAGTCCGCTCATTGCTGCTAATAATACTCAAGGTATTAATGCAACATACTGTTATCATAAATTAGAGTTTGCTGTGTTGTAATCCAACCACGTTGGACTGTTGTGCGTTTACGCCATTGCGGATGAGACAGGCATAATGTGTTTATCCATCAAAGGACCAGAGTTTTCGGGACGGGTTACGAGCCGTTCACCGCGTCTGAGTGGTAAACTAACAGTTGCCTTCTCTCCCACGATTGCGAAACCGGCCTCAACGCTGCCACTTCATTTTCTCTCTCTCTTGTACTAACCACACACACACACACACACACACACACACACACACACACACACACACACACACACACGCGCACACACACGCACACACACACGACCCCTCACAATAATTTGCTTGTAGATAACTTTGTGATAGAGCTCGGCTTTGTCCAGACAGACACACACACACACACACTCTCCTCTCAGGTGTTACTGTCACTGTTTAGTTTGTAGTTTGAATGTCGGAAGTTTATTGACTGCATTGTATTGATTATTAATTGATGTTATATTTTCAATAAACTTCGTTATAATTAAAAGAAGTGTTTTGGTTTGTTTTGCATACACATGTGTCAAAGGCTGGCAGGGGATGCCAGTGCTCGAATTCAATCCTTCGTTGTTCTCTTTTTAATCTTGATGATCTACGGACATCAATTTTCCTAAGAGAACAATCTAATATTGAGACCGTTATACTGTCTGGTTATTAGTCCGATTCCAGGGTGGTGCCCCGTCGACATTAATCCTAATTAATATTCTTTTGATTTTGATAATTGACAATTATCTTTGATGATTGTTTAATTTGAAGGATCAATAAGCTAGTGTTAAGTCTAATCAATGTTTAATTAATTTTAATAATTAGTTATTATCTTGGATAATAATTAATATTCTATTAGATTTGATGATTGTTGATTTAAAGGATTAAAAAGCTAACATTGACTCTAATCAATGTTCTATTGATTTTAATAATTGATAGTTATCTATGATAATTATTAATTATTGCTAATAACCAAACCGGCTACTAAACCGTGAGCCCTACAGCAGCCAGACCATGGATGGCAACAACGACGACACCATTCTTGTCACCTGAGGTCGAACAGGCTACTGAAGAGGAACTGGCCTGGATGGGGAACGGAGACACAAGCAAAAGGTCAAATAAATCCTGAAGTGCAGAAAGCCATGATGAAATGCCAGGGGAACAAAGCTTGCGCGCTGGCAATGCTGCAGAAAGAGGAACTGGAGATCAAAACGAGCTGCTGGATGTGTCTGCAAATATCTCATGCCTGGAAAGCTGTCCCTCTGACGGCAGCAACAGTCAACAAAACTAAGTGTCTTATTCCTCAACAAATGACTGATGTGCTAAAAACTGTTGTGGACCTGGAGGAAGGACACCAACGAAACAGCCTGCTGACAACTGTGAACACATACAGCAATACAACAACACTGACATAGCAATTCCACCTTTGAGGGTAATGTATGCCCAGGGTGACGTTTGCATCCGTTTCAACAGACCGAGAATGTTAAGGACTGGATGGTCTGACTGCAGGATCAAAATCAACATACAGGACAGAACAATGAACAATTGTACAGTGGTCATCAACAACAAAGAAATCAACTTCACATGCCCATTCAACAAACCGAACGAAAGTTCACCAGCTGTGGTGTGGGTGTGAGGTGACAGAGCTTATCACCGTTTGCCAAAAAAAGACTGGTCAGGTTGATGTTATCCAGCTTTGATGAATCTGGGGACTTCGGTGTATTTGCCAAGCAAAGTAGGTAAGAGGGAGAAACAAGATATTAAGATTTTGCCTGGGGCTTTGCCAAATCATTATGCGGGGTACATACTAACTGATCCGTGGACAACACCGGGAGCAAATATAGGTTGGTCAATTTTCTTAGGGGTGGGTACAGCGGTAACGATTAACAAGATTAATGGGTTAGCATGGACGGTATTAGCGATAGCCAATAGCACAGAAATGATGAAATGAGGCAACTGAGGGACGCAGTCATCCAGAACCGTTTAGTTCTTGATACACTTACGGCAGAAAGGGGCGGAGTCTGTAAAATGCTGGGGGTGTCTTGTTGTTTTTAACATTCCTGATTACAGTGATAATATAACCAACATAACTGAACACATGAGAGAGGCCGTAAAAGAACCTGAAAGGACTGACAACCAGTGGGCTGGGTGGATTGTCTTTGTGGGGAGGATGGATGTACTGGATAATTCAAACTGTTCTGCCAATTGTAGTGATAGGAATTCTGATTCTGTTCTGCTTGCCATGCATTATGAGATGCATTTCCAACTCAGTACAGAGATTGGTCAGGGCTGGGTCGTCCATACAAGCAGTAAAATTGACCGTTTATCCGATAGATGATGCACACAAATGTGATGATTATGAGAGTGACGAGTGTGTTGACTGACGTACAAGGACAGGGGTTTGAAATTATGGATTTTTTTTTATTTTATTTTTTTTACTTTTTATTCTTTGTGTCTTTTTATAGGATCAACCAGGGTGTTGAATGGATAATGTATTCTTTATTCCTACTATTCTTTAAACTATGTCTGAGATGACTGAGGATCTGGTTCTCAGCCAGGAAAATGCGATAATGTTTATTCATTTTTAGCCCGGTTTCAGATAAAATACTTATTTGCTACAAGCTTTTTACTTTTAAAATCTTCTTTCCAAAGTTCAAGTAGAGTGATCAGGTATACGAAAATCAGACATGAAGAGTATAACTGTGATGTAAAGACTTGAAATGATTGTAACCATTTTTGGGTTTAATGTTGAGTGATATTTTCTTTTTCTTTTCTTCTTTTTTTAGTATTATAATCATGTTAAGTTGTTATAATCAAAACTAATGTTAATGAAACCAAATCGTTTATAAGAGAATGATAGAGGAATTGTTGTGGAAAAATTTAGATTTTACTTTTTTCTTATTTACTTTCTTAGACATTGTGTGGGTTTTCTTTCGATTCAATCATGTGTTTCTCTCCTGGAATGTATGTATGCACCTGGCAGGAACAAAGACACACAGCAAAACAAATGGTCAAAAGAGCCTTTTAACCCTTTAGTATGGGTAATTTGTATTCAGGAAACACAGAGGGGTTATTTAGCCATAAATAAAGACCTTTTGTCCTCACAGGTGTGAAGACAGTAAAGCCCAGGGGGTTAGAAGGGCCACTGTCTTCCGGAAAGGCAGAGGGGTTATCTAGCCTTCGACCTCACAGGTGTGAGGACAGTAAAGCCGGGGGGGGGGGGGGGTGATTGGGTTAGAAGAACCAGTGTATTTCTAAAATCAGCTAGATCTGGTTTACTGGGATGAGCGGAAAATTACAGAAGAAGAGACTTTGAAGAAAGGGGTATAAGAAGGCTGTCTGTTTTCTGTGTGATTTAGGTCTTGTTCCTACATGAGGTAGCTGTCGTGGCATTTTTGTGAACAAGTCTCTTTTAAAAGAATAAATATATTTTAAAATACAATTTGAATCCTGATGTCTCTTATGCTGTTTGTTTAATTATTGTTTTTGCCACAACATAAACAGTAAAGAAGCCCACTGAGAATACAACACGCATCACAGCTCCTCCTAGTCGATGGAAGTATTTAATAATCTACCATTCAAATATACTGCACAACTAAATCTAAACCTAACTATATTATTTCCATGAAATTCTACATACTGTCCATCATTACAGCACATTATTTGCATACAAAAATTATTACTTTACATCATCTGTTCAACAAAAAGAAAATCAGTCCGTACCCAGCTATAATCTCCCCCATCATGTCACATTAAAGTTTTACATTTGTAAAACATTCAAATTTTATATGATTATAAATAGTTTAAATTAAAAAGTTCACACCACTCTGATGAAAAAAAATAAACATTTAAAAACTAAAAACTAGTGTTGCTTCTACCGGCGGTATCACTGAATACCCCCGTGCCTCGGCACCCATGATAGTCGAATATGTCGACGTCACAAAGACACGGGAAGTATAACGTTTCCTCCATGAACAAGAGAGCTTGTAATGGAGGTTATCAAAGGAAGGAACTGATATAGCGTTCCCTTCCCTTTTTTTTTTTTTTTTGGCCACCAGACAGAAATCTGTCTTCTAGGGGGGGGGGGGGGGGGGGGTCTGTTGTTCACGTGGCCAGTCTAACTGTAGCTTGGCCACAGCTCGAGTAACCACCTCGAGTAATTCCTCAGCCGCTTTATTAATGTGGGTGGAGTGTTCAGAAGTATAGCGTCCCCCTCGTGAACCGAAGAGGTGCCGAAGCGCGCTTCAGGCTTACAAGGAGGATCAGGTGGATCTGGAGAGAGAGCGAGCGACCAGGACGGACCAGTCGCTCTCTCCTCAGCCAGATCTATGCGAGAGCCCCACGATGAAAGAGTGGGTGCTGGCTCTTGGAAGTAAGCGAGACTGTACTGACTGTAAACAGATCGCAATGCATGCACCTGCCCCAACGCAAGAGCAGCATGCTCTTCCCCCAAACACACAAAACAAAACTGGTGTGTGTCTGTTTCAGCCATAGAGTGTAAACATGGGAACACACACCGCTTGCTTTGTTTATCAGTCATTCTTTTTCTTCTTTTTTTTTAAAAGAAAAGAGAAAGGTTTCTGTGCACTGCCTAACAATTTTAACTCCTAACAGAGGAAAGTAGAAAGTTCTGACAGTCAAGAAGCACAACACACAAAGAATGATTTGAAGACAAAAGATCTGACGCACCTGTGACACATCTATTTATAGCCCTGCTAGAGGTGCATCCAATGATGTCACCAGCAGAGGCTATAAATTCTAGTCAATTTCATTGACGTGTTGCACACATATTAACAGCTGGTCACACCTAAAGTTGTTCCCAAAGTGCTAAGTCAGCGCAGCATCAAAGTGTAGCTTTTTGATTGGGAACAGTATTGCACAACGGCAAACAGGAACAGCAATGCACATAAAATACCAGCCAAATATAAGATCTTAGTAATCCGATGATATCAGGCAATACTGCACAAATAATTTTTATAATTTTCGTTTGGTTTCCACTACTAATAATGAAATATTTAATAAAAACACCTTTTAAAACCATTTAAACATTTTCTGTAAAGTTGCTTACATTAGATTTATGTCTGAAAAAAAAAAATTCCAAGGGATATTTGAGATATATTCTTTGAAAACAAGTTCATATTTTAATAATGATTCTTTATGGTGCAGCATCCAACATTTGGGCACATGTGAGATTAACAGCCCTATCTCTTATAATACAGTTTCCCGTACAGTTAAACGCAGTAATCATGAGTCTGCATGGTAACTGTATGCAGATGAGGATATGCATATTAAAAACCGGTGCTGTAAACTCCAAATATGCTTATTTTGTGGAGGAGTTGGGTGGGGAATGAATCACGTGAATGTACGCACAATTTTCCGCTAGCTAGGATTTATCAAATTAATTTTGCTTTGTTTCTGTCGTAGGACCTACGTGCAGTTTTATACTTTTTTTTTTTTTTTTTTTTTGCGTACGCAAAATTTGCCTTTTGTGCATAGTCGCACTTTTAGGATGAAATATACACAAAGTTTATACATGAGGCCTCTGAAATGTATGAAATGAAAAGAATAGACACAGCAATCTGCATAGAAGACACAGCAATTCAAAACAATAAAGATGTAAAAATGACCAATTATTGCTAATTTACAATGTGTAAACATCATTACTACTGTTGGACTCATCTTGACACTATGAAGTATTAGTTTTGGTGTCAAATTGAATAGTAGAATAATGTCTTTAAAAAAAACAATATATTTACACTACCGTTCAAAAGTTTAGGGTCACTTACTCATTCTTTTTTTTTTTTTTTTTTCACATTTTACAATAATAGTAATGTCATCAAAACTATAGAATAATGGAAATGGAAATTTGGGAATTATGCTGTGAAAAAAATTAAATAAAATAACTAAACACTATATTATATTTTAGCGTCTTCAAAGTGGCCACACTTTGCCTAGATTTTACAGAAATGTACTCTTGGCATTTACTCAACCAGCTTCTTGAGGTATCACCCTGGGATGCTTTTTAAACAGTATTGAAGGAGTTCCCATCTATATGTTGGGCACATAGTGGCTGCTTTTAATTATTCGGTCCAAGTCATCCATTTTTCCAAAAACATTTTTTTTTTTAAATAACATTTTATTTTTTGTAATTAAATTAATATGTTGGCACAATTATGTTTTTGTCTACAAAAAGAATTTCAAACATTTAAGCGTACGCCTTCAGATCAAAAGGTTTTTAAGATAATGAGAAACATTTCAGGCAAGTGACCCCAAACTTTTGAGCGGTAGTGTATATTATTCAATTTAAAAGTTTTACGCTCTGTTTCACTAGGTGGCATAAATGCACCAAAAGTTACTTTTGCAACCACCTTCACAACAGAAAACCAAAGTACCTCATGTTTAAACAACGTGTGTGATCTTAGCCATACAAACCACAAAATGCATTTGCTTGCAGTAATTTATTGCAACATTTACAATGATAATTATCATGTGTCCTATGTGGAAATATGTTTACATGGACATCCTCCGTATTTGTACATTTAACATATGTAAATACAAACACAAATTTTTATTTTTTGTACCCAAATGCTGAATTGAGCCTTTTGGCTTATTAAATTGCATTATTTTCACAGTCTTGGGTAGTTTTTTATTTATCCATAAAACCTTTACTGTACACTAGAAAAAGCAAAAATGTGCGATAACAGTCCAGTTTGCATAACAATAAATACGTCGCTATTTTCGTTAAATTTGGCTCACTTGTTTGTAATGCCCACTGGATCGTAAGTTGGTTACTCTGTTCCCAATCAAAAAGCTACACTTTGATGCTGCGCTGATTTAGTGCTTTGGGAACAAATTTAGGTGTGATCAGCTGTGAATATGTGTGCAACACGTCAATGAAATTTACTAGAATTTATAGCCTCTGCTGATGACATCATTGGATGCACCTGTAGCAGGGTTATAAATAGATGCGTCACAGGTGCATCATCAGATCTTTTGTCTTCAGATCACTCTGTGTGTTTTGTGCTTCTTGAGACTGTCAGAAACGTTCTACTTTCCTCTGTTAGGAGTTAGATTTTGTTAGGCAGTGCACAGAACCCTTTTTTCTTTTCTCTAAAAAGAATGACTGAAAGACAAATCAAGCAGTGTGTGTTACCTTGTTTACACTATGGCTGAGAGGGACACACACCAGTTTTGTTTTGTGTGTTTGGGGAAGAGCATGCTGCTCTTGCGTTGGGGCGTGGCGGCTGCGAGCATTGCAATCTGTTCTCAGTCCAAATGCTTTGCACTCGTCTTGCTTACTTCCGAGAGTCAGCGCCCACACTTCCATCATGGGGCTCTCGTATGGATCTAGCTGAGGATCGAGAGACGGGTCCGTCCCTATCGCTCGCTCTCTCCCCAGATCCAGCTGGTCCTTCCCGTGATCCTGAAGCACACTCCGGCGCCTCTTCGGTTCATGAGGGGGACCGTGACTCTTTAGTTACCCACCTCCGAGCATTCCGTGCATGATAATATATCATCGGAGGAATTACTCGAGGTGATTACTCGTGCAGTGACCAGGCTTCAATTAGACTAGCCACGTGAACAAGAGACCCCAAACGCTCCAAGTTGGAGGACATATTTCTCTCTGGTGGCCAAGGGAAGGGAACGCCTCATCAGTCCCTTCCTTCCTTTGATGAGCTCCATGACGAGCTCTCTCGTTCATGGAGGAAACCATGTACTTCCCATGTCTTCGTGCCCTCGACTTTGATATATTTGACTATCATGGGGCTGAGGCACGGGGGTATTTGGTGATGCCGCCAGTTGAAGTGACACTTGCGGGTTATATCTCACCTGGCTTGGAATCATCATTAAAAAGACCCACTCTCCCCAAAAAGCTGTGCAGGACCACCTCCACGCTTGTGGTGAAGGCTTATCAGGCAGCAGGTCAGGCTGGTGCTGCCCTGCACACGATAGTTGTGTTACAGGCGTACTAGGCTGATCTGTTAAAGGACCTGAGTTTGGGCACCACGGTTGATGAGGAGGCTTTCTCTGAGCTTCGAGCCATGGATCTGTCTCTCCGCGCGACCAAGCAGACGGTCTGCGCCATTGGCCGGTCTATGTCTGCTTTAGTCAGCACAGAAAGACACTTATGGCACAACCTGTCGGGCATCAGAGACAAGTACAAAGTTTTCCTGCTCGATGCCCCGGTTTTGCCTTCTGGCTTATTTAGTGATGCTATGAATGTAGTTATCACCAGGTTCCAGGAGGCAAAAAGTCACGATGAAGCCTTCGGGCAATTCCTTCCTCGCCGCACTCAGGGGGAGGGGCCGTCAGCCACCCAGCCCAGCCCCGGTGGGGATAGCCCCCCTCAGGACGGGGTGTGTGTATCATCCACTTCTACCCTCCTGATACCCCCACGAAACCTCTCCATTTCCGCCGCCTCTGATGTTTCGGGAGTTAGAGGCTTCCAGCGAAATGTTGGGTGTACCGTTGATTCCTGCCTTAGTCCAGAACATGGAACACTCGACATCCTCCTCAACAGGAAGTGTCAAAATTAATACCCATATCAGAGAACCTGGCAGCATGGAAACTTCTGTCAGGTATTTCTATATCAAAGGGGCCATAGAACATGTTCCCCTTCCAGAGAAAGAGTCAGGTTATTACAGCAGATACTTCCTGGTTCCCAAGAAGGGTGGGAGGTTGCGTCCAATCTTAGATCTTTGAGGCTTGAATCGCTCAGTCAGGAAGTCAGTCAGGAAGTCAACTATCAAGACGGTTGTGTCCCAAATCCAACATCACGATTGGTTGGTCACGATCGATTTCATGGACGCATATTTTCATATAGAAACTCTGCCACAACACAGGAAGTTCCTGAGGTTCGCTTTTGGGGGCGAAGACTTTCAATATCGGGTTCTTCCATTTTGACCCAGCCCCATCAACCCCATGAAATGCATGGATGCCGCACTGGCTCCTTTGCGACTCTGGAGCATCCACATTCTGAATTATGTATACGACTGGCTGATACTAGCACAGTCTCAAGAACTGGCAGTTCAGCACAGGGATATTGTCTTAGCTCCTCTGGGTCTGAGACTCAATGTCAAAAAGAGCATTCTCTCTACCACTCAGGGAATTACCTATCTGGGTGTTGTATGGAATTCGATCACACATGGCACAATTGTCTCCCACTCGAATCAGGTCCATTCAGAACACCCTGAGCAAAGTCAGGCTAGTCCAAGGTTGCACTGTTCGTCAGTATCAACGAATACTAGGTCTCATAGCTCAAAGCCAGGGGATTTCATCCAAGGGCCAGTCCCCTAAGGCTAATAAGGGTTACGGACCATGCGCATACCCTTTCTATGTGGTTCAGACCCCGGTAAGTTGCTAACGACAGGCGCATCCCTGCCAGGCATTTGAGAGGCTGCAACACAGCAGCAATCTCTTACATAAATCATGAAGGAGGTCTATGTTCATGCCAGCTGAACAGACTGTCACATCAGATTCTCCTTTAGGCCCAGGGCAAGCTCCTGTCTGTCAGGGCAGTTTATATCCCTGGATGCCTGAATGTGGGAGCAGATTTACTGTTCAGACAGAAATTCTGCCACAACACAGGAAGTTCCTGAGGTTCGCTTTTAGTTTTTTTTAAGGTAGTGGAACAAATCTGTGTGAGATTTTACAGGGCAGAAGTGGACCTCTTCGGCTCTCAACAGACAGCGCAATGTCCCCTCTACTTCTGAGTCACCCAGCCCCCCTGGGTCTGGATGCGATGGCACATACATGGCCCAGAATGCGCCTGTATGCATTTCCCCTGGTTTCTCTGCTCCCGGGAGTCTTGGCCAGAGTTCGCCAACAAGGGTCCTGCCTCTTACTGCTAGCACCACGTTGGCCGAACAGGGTATGGTTCTCGGAGATAATGTCTCTTCTCGACCTAGCCCTATCACAGACTTTGTCCAGTCTGTGCCCTTCAGACTTATGTCCACTGCACTAGCTAGCCAGTGGCATAAGTCAGGGCAACTATTCGTTTGCCATGGGGACCGCCACTAAGCAGACAATGTCGCATTGGGTGAGGGATGCTATTGCACTGGCCTATGAGGCGCGTGGTCAAGCTTCGCCAGTAGGTATCACTCTACCAGAGGGGTCGCCTCCTCTAAAGCCTTGGCTAGAGGTGTCCCTCTGCAGCATGTTTGTGATGCGGCAGGCTGGTCCTCTCCGCACACATTCATAAGATTTTATAGTTTGGATGTCCTTGCCACTCCGGGCTCTTATGTCCTTGAGTGAACATCACAAGCTCATGTCTGTGACCTCTCGCGATCTTGTGAGCACAACTACACAACCATAAGGGGTCTGGACATTAATCTCATTTGAATTGGGACCTAAAATGATAAGAATATATAACATATTATTACATGGTCTCTGGAATACTTGATTCTTATTGGTCAATCATACAATGGTCTGATATTTCTCAATAACCAGTGTGTATTTGTGGTGAACACCATGCCAGCTTCAGTGGCTGTTTCCATGTTGATGAAGGTGAAAAATACAATAAAAGGCATTATGGGCTGCACTGTCTGCACAAATATTTCTTCAACATAAGATGATGTAATTTAAAATTTGTATAAATGATTATAAAATAATGCCAAAGCGATGTAAAATTAACAGTGTTAGTTCAAGAGTATTTCTTGCTTTTCAAACTTTGAAGAACTAATTGATAGAGTATTGTATTTTAATCATATTCTAGCCCAAGCTTTGAAAGTGTTTGGTTGATCACCCGATCTACAGATGATACAGACAGATGTCCTGGATATTTTGTACAAGCTGTGTAGAAGAGGAGTGCATTTTCTATGAAACTGATGTTACCATACAGGCTATGATGGATGAAAGCTGTGACATGATCGTTTATGATGCTGTAGATGGAAAGACTGTCCAGCAGTTGGCAAAATGTATAATCTTGTATAGAATAATGGTACTGGCTAAACCTCTACAGAGACATTGTGTCAAATGTGAAATAACCAAATCATTATACCAAATTGTTAAGATTTATAATTACGTCGGGACATGTTTCTGCAAATGGGTGTGTTGTTTGAACGGCCTAAAGAAACAAATGGCTGCAGTGAGAGATTTAACGTCTGAATGACATAGTAACCCTTATGTGTATTGATAGGGTGAGCCAGTCTTTTAACGTTCAGAAATACTCTTGAACTAACACTGTTAATTTTACATCGCTTTGGCGTTATTTTATAATCGTTTATACAATTTTTGTATACTTTAAAATACAATTTTCGCATGCCATTAACCCCCAGAACTGTATTGCGATATGTGTTCCCTAAATTAAAAATAGCCGGTACATTTACACTATATGAAACATGCACAGCAGAGTCTACGCATGGCATGTTATTATGTTAGCAGAAAGAGAAAAACCAAAGAAGAATGTTTTAGTTAATAGTTAAATAACATTTTGTTTTGAAGAAAAAAGAGGGGGGAAAACAAAATAAACACTTTTCTCCCCCCTTCTTTCCCACATTTGGTTGTCACCATGTTTTTCAATGAAAGCAAACCATAAAAGACCAGTAAACTCATGGCACTATCTGGTCTGATCAAGGTGTGAACAGGGGTTTGTGCGTAATCTGAAGACCCTCCCACACCGGACCTCTGAATGCCTGTAATACCTTAGTATCGATTGAAAGCTCTCGTGAAAGGACATTGAACGGTAAAATGTAAGATTCTTTTTTACTAAAGATGCATCTAAATTAGCATTTAAATGTATTATTGTGTATTTGAACACCCTCGACACACACATATGTCTCAACTTGACGTTTGCACAAAAAATACATCACTCATTCTGTTTTAAATGTTTTGTAGGCTTTGTACTGGAGAGGTGTACCCAAATCTTAAAAACACATGTAATACTAATTCGTACTAATTTTATATGGTTTAAAATAAACATTTTAGATCTGAGTAAACTCATTCTTGGATGCGTATTTACTTAAACTCTTTCATAAAAACTGAATAAAGCAACATTGGTATATTTGTTAGTTTAATCTACACTTAAATAATTTGAAAAGGACTGTCAATATACCACCCCGTATTTAGAGCTCAGAGATTTAAAATGACACTTCGAATTCTTGTTAAACACCCGCTGTGGTATTGTACAGAATGCTGAATGACTCCTGTGACAGATGACCACAAACATTTCTCAACATTCTGTTTTAAAGAGGTAGGTGTTTTTGGAGAGGCGTACTCAAATCTGAAAAACCACATGTGCTTTATCATGTTTTAGTAATATAATTCAAAACACAAAACTTTTTGTTAGAATATTTATTCTTATTTAAACTGAATGTGTGTTTTGTAACAAACTTTGTATTAAAGCTACAGTCAGAAATCTATAAAAAAAACATTATTGCTTTTTAGTAAAATAAATCTGTTAAACTATTGCCAAACATTAGCTTGGAAATTACAATTATTTTATAAATCAATCGTACAAGCAACACATACTTTTGAAAATACATGCCTTTTTAAAAGAGTAATGGCCAGTGTTAAACACCCTCGGCCGTCTCGCACACACTGTGCACGTCAACTGTGAAGTTTTTGCACAAAAAATACATCACTCATTCTGTTTTAAATGTTTGGCTTTGTACTGGAGAGGTGTACCCAAATCTTAAAAACATAATACTAATTCGTTTTTAATATGGCTTAAAATAAAAACATTTTAGATCTGAGTAAACTAATTCTTTGACGCATATTTAGTTAAAAACTCTTATAATAACTGAATAAAAACGACATTGGTAGATTTGCTATTGGCATACTTCTGTCCGCTGTGTATGCTGGTTGCATATTTCTGAGCAGTGTACTTTTTAAGTTTACTTCTTTAATTTTCATCAGTCATATATCGAGAACTTGTACGTCGTTTGGTATTCTCTCTGTGAACTTCATTGCCATTATAACGATTCAGTCATTTCAATTTCTCATGTCTCCATTGCTTTTGTATCACCGCTTTTGTCTCAAATTTATGACATGTTGTTAAACGTGCATTGCATTTGTCAAATCTTTTGCAAGTATGAGCACAATCAGCAGAATTTATTATTTTGATACACACCAATTTTAAAATGAATGCCACTCTTTGATTCAAGTAAAGTGCTCTATTGTTTGAGTTTATTTTTTGATGTGCAATATTTGAGCCACATGTTATGACTGTAGGTAAATATAGGCTTGACAAACAAATCTGCAGATACTTGTATTTCCAGCTCAGTTGTCCAGGTTCCAACATATTTTATTAGCTGTTTTTTAATTAGACTATTATTGATTTTTTTTTTTTGTTTTTAAGTAGACGAATGGATATTTATTACTCCGATATGCAGTACAAGTGTATACAGTAATTCATTGAGTAAACAAATTCTTGTATGCTTATTTAGTTAAAAACTATTTTATAAAAACTGAATAAAGCACATTGGTATATTTGTTAATTTAATCTACGCTTAAATAATTTGAAAAGGACTGTCAGTACAACACCCTCTTTTATTTGTTGTGAAATATTCAGTGATCAAAGATTTAAATTAATCCTTCGAGGTCTTAACATAACCCCAAATCATTTTCCCATGAGAGTTGGTACAGGACACCCTCTGATCAGCGCCCCCTGGGTTCTGGATCATAAATTACGTGTCGTGACACATGCATCTAACTAACAGCTATCAGACCCCATCATCTGTTTAAAGATGGGGTTGCGGAAATCAGCCAGTTCCCCGCCATGTCATAAATATTAGTGTCGTGAAAAACTCAATGACTTATCATCTTAAACACTCTGTTCAAATGATAACTTTAAAAAACATACTAAGAGAAATGCTGATGTGAAATTAACAGAAGATTTACGATCCACCCACCATTATCGTTTTGGATGAGCTTGTGAAAGGACTTTGAATGAGAAATGTAAGATTCTTTGTTTAAAGATACATTTTATAATACATACTATTTCGTTTTAAATTTAAAGATGTTGGTGTATTTGATAGTTTAATCTATGCTTGACATATAAAAGGACTGTCAATATACAACCATCATTTTTGTTGTGAAAATATTCAGAGATCAAAGATTTAAAATGCCGTTCGAATTCTTTTCTAACAAAACCCAGCACAGCCTTTGTCCGAAACATTTTCCCCATGGGGATACACAAACTTTAATTATAATATTATTGAATGTATTAGTTTATTTTTAGTAGGCGATTGCGTGTGAAGAAACGAAACCATTATATTACAATATTAATTTGTTTAGTTAAACTCTCTTAGAACTGAATAAAGCAACATGGGTATATTTGATATTGGTATACTTCTGAGCAGTGTACTTTGAGTTTTACTTCTATAATTTTCATCAGTCACATATCGAGAACTTGCACTTCGTTCTCTGTGAACTTCATTGTCTCTATAACGCTTCAGAGTCATTTTAATTTTCTCATGTCTCCAAAAATTGCCCTAGGTGTGAATGTGAGTGTGAATGGTGGTTTGTCTATGTGTGGCCCTGCGATGGACTGGCGACCTGTCCGGGGTGTACCCTGCCTTTCGCCCAAAGTTAGCTGGGATAGGCTCCAGCCCCCCGCGACCCTGTACAGGATAAGCGGTTGTCGATGGATGGATGGATGGATGTCTCCAATGTATTTGCATCACCGCTATTGTCTTTCAAGTAGTGAAATATTCAGAGATTAAAGATTTAAAATGACACTTCGAAATCTTGTTAACAAACCCAGCACAGCCTTTGTCCATTTTCCCCCATGGGGATACAGACACAAAATCCCCATGAGAATCAGCACCTTAAAATTTATTTATAACCTCTCCCTTTACCCACTCCAAAGACTTAACACTTTAAACACATTTTCTAAGAAAGGTGTCACTTTTAAAGCTGGGAATACAAAAATCCCACATCGAACAGAGATCAGCTGTCTCCTTCTTCCGTTTAAATAATGACAAAAAACACATGTTTACTCTCCACCCACCAGTGGTCTCTTGTCCTGTTTCTTCATTATCGTTTGGATGTGTTTGTGAAAGGACTTTGAATGGACAAATGTAAGATTCTTTGTGTTACAGATACATTTATAATGCATAATATTTCAATTAAAATGTTGTTTGTTGAAATAAAACTGTTAAACATAATTATGTTAAAGTTTTTATAATTTTTAGTGACTTTGTTGTGCTTGACAATTAAGAGTCACCTTTATTGTCATTGTGCAGAGTACACTTACAGAGTCAATGAAATGCAGTTGTTTTCGCATATCCCAACTAAGCTGGGGTCAGTGCGTGAAACAGCTTTCCATACCGGGAGTCGAACCTGGACCACCTGGGTGAAAACCAGAAATCCTAACTGCTAGACCATATGGGAATTTGATACACTTTGTTTAAAACACATTTTCTCCTCTGGTTAAAATAATACTTTTGTCTTTGCTAACAATTTATTCATTATTTTAAAGTGAACATCTGAATGAGTTTGCTTCAGTCAATATCCACTATTTTAGAAACACATTTTCACCGTTTTGTTAAAAGTATTTTTACTTTTAACAAAACGGTGAAAATGTGTTTCTAAAATAGTGGATATTGACTGAAGCAAACTCATTCAGATGTTCACTTTAAAATAATATCAATATCTTATACCAATCTTTGCATCTGAATGAGTTTTGGTTCAACCAATATCCACTGTTTAAGAAACACATTTTAAATGTAATACTACTTTTTATATATTACAATAATAATGAAAATAAAATAACCCCACAACACATTACTTTATCGTGTTTCTGAAAAAAAACATCTCAATGATTACATCAATGAATTATTAATCAATCACTATTTTTTAGTCTGAGTTGAGAGAAAACATGTCTTATACATTATTTTGTCATCTCAGTTTTCCATTTAACATTGTACATCATTAAAGATTAATAATTTTACTACTATTTTAAATACACAGATGGTCTCGGCTACAACGTGGGGATATCAGAACACCTGACCAAACACATCATACCACATCCTGTACAACTGCCGAAGGGAGGGGAGGGGTAGGGTGGGGTGGGTTGGGAGGGGGGGACAGGAAGCAAAGGTCAAATGTACACCTGTTAGGTTGTAAATCATAGGCAATCAATAATTTTTGTCACAAGGTATATAATATTTACTAGTGTCAGAGCAATGTACCTACAAAACATACACCACAAGGCTACATATTTCAGAGTGTGCTCCTAAGGGAAACGGTAATTAGTCAGTGACAAACTACTGATGAGAGCGTGACTGAGATGAAGTTGCAGTGAAAATGGTCTTTTAAAGAGATTATTATTTGATCTATCATCCGTAGACACCACCTACAATGAAAATGAGCAAAATTTCCTAACACAACTTGTCGGTAATTTCTGCTTGTCATCTCACTAATAAATCGCATTTATACTTAATTCACAGTGAGAGACAGAAATGTTTAAACACTTCAATTTGCATCAATATTTTGTCAAAATATTTACTTACATGGCAAGTAGCCCTGTGATAAGCAGAATAATGTACATTCAGCTGGCTGAACACAAAATAACCCCTGACGTGAAGTGGAATAAATGTTCATTATATGACAAGTTGAATGTACATTATCCCTTACTAAGACACTTGAAAACTTAACCTCCCTTATAGTGTCCTTGTGCATATCATAATAGTGACATTTAAAGCATGACAACAGTGTACATTGTAACATAAAATCATAATTTACTAGTCTCACGCATAATATCACATCACCTGAAAATGGGTTGGCCACAAAGGAAGGAGATTGAGAAGGAATTGTGTGAGATGCTTGTGACCAACAACAGATAGCTCTTAGACACTCACTGAGTTTAGTCTTAAAGGGATAGTTCCATCAAAAATGATAATTTTCAATGTCGTTTTAAATCAGTATGTCTTTTTTCCTTCAGCTGAACACAAAAGAAGAAATTTTTAAGATTTCTGGGTCTGTCTTTTCCTTACAATGTCATTAGATAGGGGCTATTGTTTTCAAGCTTCAAAGAGTTGACAGAATTATAATTTTTGGGTGAACTATCCTATTAATTTTTATTATAATTAATTAAATTATAATTATCTTATTATTATCCCCCCATGTGTGTAACATAAAGAAACATAAATGTTCTTCAGATTAAATATGGTTTGCCAAATGAGAAGTTGTCTCTACTATATCGATCACCAAACTTGAGATGAGATCACAGTCAGGATACTTATTATATCTATATACACTAGATTATGTTTATCCATATTTTATGTGGAGAGATATTCATTTGACAAGTTAATTATTTTAGAATTTTACTTACCATAAATCCAATAGAACTCACTTTTCTTCCAGTCCTATCATACTTTTTCATATTGGTATTGTTTGTGCAGGTCCTTATGACAGGCTGTAAAACAAGGTGTGGGATTATGTACCATATTCAATACATCTAGGTTACTATTGTAGGGGTTACCGAAAAGTATGTTTCTTGATTTGAAAACTTACCTGACATTTGGTAAAGAAGAGCTTGTTTTTTAACTGAATGATTTATAATTTAATTCCTTTAAGTATTTATTTTTAGTCTTGTAAATTTATTCAGCGATTTTTGATTAGTCACTTGTCAGATACAAGATAATTTTCAGCTCAAATTGACTAATGAGCCTATATTAAATACAACTGTATCCAAAGAATATATATTCTATCAAATTTGGTAACTGTTATTTTGCATCATGTTGCCTTTTCCCATCTGCTTGGACCGCACTGATAGACACTTCAGGTCTATAGACACTGTTTTATTATTTTCTTGTAAAAACGGAATGAGTTCAGTGTAATAAAATGTAATGTATTAGTCTGAGGGATAAATATTAAAACATTAAATTATTGGGTATCCATTTTACAAATAGATTTATATTAAAGTCAGAAAACGAAAACACATCCATGCATCCTTTATTCTCCATAAAGTGTCTGGTAAGACCTGTAAACACACAAACACAAAACACATCACCATAAAGCAGTCACAAAATGACATTTTCATATTTTTAAAATATGTATACACTGTAAATCAGGACTGAACAGTCCTTACTATCCATTCAGGACCATATTGTGTATGTTCTAGGTTACATACAACATTTTATCTATTTTCTCTATAGAGCATCTGTGGCTTTTTAACCCTCTGGGGTCTGAGGGTGTTTTGGGCCCTGGAGAAGTTTTGACATACCTTGACATTTGTGCTTTTTTCAGTTGCTTAAAAACACATTAATGGCTAAAGTGTGATAACACTTGATAACAAGTCATTGAAATAAGGCCATATAACACATACTAAACATTTGTCCACAAGCCTTTTGAGAACTGGATCTTGTAGCCTAGAGTTTTTGCTACAGAATGATGTGAAAACCATCTTGATCACTCATTCATACAAAACAATATAGTAATTTTACTTTTGTAAGACACTTTTCGTGTTAGAACGGTCATATGCGAGGAGGTGTGAACTATCATGAATATTGATTGTAATTCACACCTGGGGAGACAAAAGACTCCTCCCCTGGTCCTATCAATGAGGAATGTGACAAAGAGAATGAATGTGAGGAGACTTAATGATCAAAATCAAGTTTTAAGTTAAAAGAAGTAATCTGACAATATCTTTACATAAAGACTTTCCTTAATTTTAGACCTACACTACAGTTTAAAAGTCTATTCTGCTCACCATGACTGCATTTATTTGATCCAAGATACAGGAAAAAAAAAGTTATATTTTGAACTCTTTTTAAAATTTAAAAGAACAGTTTTCTATTTGAATAATATTGTAAAATGCATTTGTGACCAAAGCATAATTTTCAGCATCATTACTGCTGTCTTCAGTGTCACATGATCCTTCAGAAATCATTATAATATGGTGATTTTCTAATATGGGCATATTTAAAGTGCATTTTACTCATTTAACCTGAACACATATTTGCAAGCACAAGCTTTGTTGATGATAATGAGGCAGCATAAACAATAGTTAAAATATAATCTAAACATTCATATTAGTTTAATATCATATTACATATCATGTTTATATCACACAGCATTCAATTTAAATACCTGCTTTAGCTGAAACAACATGAATGAAACAAATGTAACTAAAACTTGCTTATTAGGACATATTCAAATTTCAATACTCTGAATCCTGGCTGGCAAGTCTGGAAACGGTCCCACTAGTAAAATATGTACATGTTTATATAAAATAGAATGTCAACTAATGAAAACGTAATGA
The DNA here is from genome assembly GCA_032164185.1 of Moxostoma hubbsi. NCBI lineage: Eukaryota > Metazoa > Chordata > Actinopteri > Cypriniformes > Catostomidae > Moxostoma > Moxostoma hubbsi. The sequence continues at coordinate 760,455 of JAVLUX010000121.1, forward strand.
CTTACTCGTCGAAATTGTATCCTTGGCTGGATCAAGTCTCTTTTCAAAATGCAAACGTTCATCGGACTCTTCTGAGGAAAATGTTAACTCTTCGTCACTATCCAGGAGTTTTCTCACTTGTGTATCATGCTGTCTTCCAAATGTTTAGATAAGTGAATTAATTTTGTTTTCAGGGCACAGTCGGAGTCGTTCACCATTTGATTTGATCGTCTTAGTACATTAGCGTATGAATAGCGCCCACTGCCCGTGGGTGTGATCACATTAGAGATAATTAGTTGATCCAGGAGAAACTGTACATCACTTTGTTTCATACAGATTACATTGCAGGAGAATATTTATTTTACATTTGAATTGATTTATTGAAAAGTAGACATTTTAAGCTTTCTTTAAACATATGTTTCATGTTTGTGTTTTAAGTATTCGCAGAGTTTCATTTAATTTTTGTGAAGTGTTTCAGATATATGCTCGTGAACAAAGACTGCTGACAGCTCACCCTTATTATTTTCTTAATTTTACAAAAGCACAAGGTTTTGTTGTTATTGTGTGTGTACATAAATAAAAGTAGACCCTTTATAGTCTCTAATGATGTCTTATCTGTTATAGAATTTTATGTTGTTTCCGCTGTAATTATGAAAAAATCCAGCAGGACGCACCAGCGTCTCCATCGACCCCAGAGTGTTAAAGGTGCTGTAAGCGATATTAGCCATTCTAGAACTTAGTTACCTCCCTTAGTATCCTTGTGCATATCATAATAGTGATATTAAAGCATGACAACAGTGTACATTGTAAAGTGTTGTACAATGGCCCATATACTCCCATAGTAAAGGCATTACTGTAACCAATTTTTCATGTCTTTTTTACAAAACTTTATGCCACAGATGCTATCAATATATTGTAGCTTAAAGGGATCATATTAGATTTTTTTTTTATTTTGTCCTACACTCTCTTGAACAGCTTGCTTTCATTGTTCAGTTTGTTTTGAGCTGCCCCTCTCAGCTCCTTAACACTGGCAGCAGGGATTTTTTTTTAAGTGTAATCTTAAAAAAGTATTAAGAGAAAAACAGAGCCAAAGTCAGCTAAACTGAGTCACTAAAAAATTCACACTACAATAATAAAAAAAGAAATAAAAGTATATCAAAAATGCCATTAACAAGCTTTCTATCCAGGCATGGCTTCACAGCCTCTGTTGCGCTTCCTTTTTGTCCTGTTAGGGAGTGTGTTGACAACTCTTCATGTGTGAAGACTACTCCAAAGAGATCACTGACCAGTTTAGTGGGATGTTGATGATTGCATCTCAAAAGCTTAACTTTGTTTACTTTAACACCATCAGCAATGGTCTCCTAAAAAATAAAATTATAATAATAATTTGTACAACTTCTACCACTCCGTAAGGCAATTAAAAAAGTATGAGATAATATCATTTAAAGAGAATCTGCTTTATTTAGTGGATAATCTAGGATTTATACACATTTTCTTAAACGTACTATAAATACTGGATTAAACATTTAGTACTTATGCATTTATTCCTGTAAAAACAAAAACAGTAAAATATAGTAAAGGAACTAAATAAGCTACTCCAAAAAAGTTTTGTTACAAAAGAAGTACATTTGTCTATTCAAACCAACCAAATATTTCAATTTGCTAGCATCTTTTAAAGGGTTAGGTCACCCAAAAATGGAAATTCTGTATTAACTTACTCACCCTTATGTTGCCCTAAACTGACTTCCTTCTGAACAACACAAAAGGAGTTTTTTTGAAGAATGTCCTGAGCTATTTTCCACACAATGACTATATGACGAAGATTATCAAACCTCAAAAGGTACAAAAATTACCATAAAAGCACACGTGACTAATGTGCAGTGTGGGCAATTATTTAATATTTCCCCTTGTGTGTTCCACAGAAGAAAGAAAGCCATATGGATCTGAAAGGACAAGGGAGGTTGGCAAGAGTTTGAAACATTGTAACATCGTTTCATTAAGCTTGACTGAGAAAGAAGAATTTTGATAAATCTGCATTATCACGCAGTAGGGGACTTTTTTAAACAGAGGAAACACAGAAGAACCTCTGCACGTTCAAATAGTGTCAGATGTGGTGCTTGAAGTGGGCAGGTACGCAGTGCTATGGAGTACCTGTACTTTAAAAAAAAATGTATTTACAGTACCGAGACTTTTTGTTGCATACCTGCAGTATTTGAAGTGGGTGGTACGCACAAGTGGTGTACATAAACGGACAGACAGAGTTACAACCTCCAAAATGCAAAAACCTGTGTGTGTGTGTGTGTGTGTGTGTGTGTGTGTATACACTCACCTAAAGGATTATTAGGAACACCTGTTCAATTTCTCATTAATGCAATTATCTAATCAACCAATCACATGGCAGTTGCTTCAATGCATTTAGGGGTGTGGTCCTGGTCAAGACAATCTCCTGAACTCCAAACTGAATGTCAGAATGGGAAAGAAAGGTGATTTAAGCAATTTTGAGCGTGGCATGGTTGTTGGTGCCAGACGGGCCGGTCTGAGTATTTCACAATCTGCTCAGTTACTGGGATTTTCATGCACAACCATTTCTAGGGTTTACAAAGAATGGTGTGAAAAGGGAAAAACATCCAGTATGCGGCAGTCCTGTGGGCGAAAATGCCTTGTTGATGCTAGAGGTCAGAGGAGAATGGGCCGACTGATTCAAGCTGATAGAAGAGCAACTTTGACTGAAATAACCACTCGTTACAACCGAGGTATGCAGCAAAGCATTTGTGAAGCCACAACACGCACAACCTTGAGGCGGATGGGCTACAACAGCAGAAGACCCCACCGGGTACCACTCATCTCCACTACAAATAGGAAAAAGGCTACAATTTGCAAGAGCTCAACAAAATTGGACAGTTGAAGACTGGAAAAATGTTGCCTGGTCTGATGAGTCTCGATTTCTGTTGAGACATTCAGATGGTAGAGTCAGAATTTGGCGTAAACAGAATGAGAACATGGATCCATCATGCCTTGTTACCACTGTGCGGGCTGGTGGTGGGATGTTTTCTTGGCACACTTTAGGCCCCTTAGTGCCAATTGGGCATCGTTTAAATGCCACGGCCTACCTGAGCATTGTTTCTGACCATGTCCATCCCTTTATGGCCACCATGTACCCATCCTCTGATGGCTACTTCCAGCAGGATAATGCACCATGTCACAATGCTCGAATCATTTCAAATTAGTTTCTTGAACATGACAATGAGTTCACTGTACTAAAATGGCCCCCACAGTCACCAGATCTCAACCCAATAGAGCATCTTTGGGATGTGGTGGAACGGGAACTTCGTGCCCTGGATGTGCATCCCACAAAATGTCCATCAACTGCAAGATGCTATCCTATCAATATGGGCCAACATTTCTAAAGAATGCTTTCAGCACCTTGTTGAATCAATGCCACGTAGAATTAAGGCAGTTCTGAAGGTGAAAGGGGGTCAAACACAGTATTAGTATTGTGTTCCTAATAATCCTTTAGGTGAGTGTATATATACATACATACAGTAGTTGTATTGAGGAGAATATATTTGACAGTCCAGCGTTAGATAATGGATTATAGATTAATAAAGTGCAGTGCTAATTATTGATCATGAGAGATCAAGTGTTCAAAAGTTTGCTTGGTGGAAGAAGCTGTCATGTAGTCGGCTGGTGCGGGTCCTGATGCTGCGATACCGCCTGCCTGATGGTAGCAGTGAGAGCAGTCCATGACTCGGGTGGCTGGAGTCTCTGATCCTCCAAGCTTTTTTCACACACCACCTGTTATATATGTCCTGGAGGGAGGGAAGCTCACCTCCGATGATGTGTCTGGCAGTTCGCACCACCCTTTGCAGGGCTTTGCAGTTGTGGGTGGTGCTATTGCCGTACCAGGCGGTGATGCAGCCAGTCAGGATGCTCTCTACAGTACTGGTATAGAACCATGTGAGGATGTGGTGGTTCATTCCAAACTTCCTCAGCCATCTCAGGAAGAAGAGGTGCTGGTGAGCCTTCACAATGGCCTCCGTGTGGACGGACCATGTTAGTTCCTCAGTAATGTTGACACCGAGGAACTTGAAACTGCTGACTCTCTCCACAGGTGCTCCATTAATGGTGATGGGGCTGTGTTCTCTGTCTTTCCTCCTGAAGTCTACTACAAGCTCCTTGGTTTTACTGACGTTGAGGGAGAGGTTGTGCTCCTGACACCAGTGTGCACTTCCTCTTTGTAGGCTGTTTCATCATTGTCAGTGATCAGACCTACCACTGTCGTATCGTCAGCAAACTTAATGATGGCATTGGAGCTATGTGTTGCCACACAGTCATGTGTGTATAGGGAATACAGGAGTGGGCTGAGAACGCAGCCCTGCAGGGCTCCAGTGTTGAGGGTCAGTGATGAGATGTTGCTGCCCATTCTAACCACCTGATGGGAGAACGGAGTTTCTCATCAAACTTGGAGGGCACTATGGTGTGAGCTGTAGTCTACAAACAGCATTCTCACATATGTGACCCTTTTTTCCAGGTGTGAGAGGGCAGTGTGTAGATGCAATGGCATCATCAGTGGAGCAGTTGTTGCGGTAGGCAAACTGCAATGGGTTTAAATAGGTGGGCAGAACAGTGCAGATATAATCTCTGATTAGCCTCTCAAAGCATTTGCTGATGATGGGGGTCAGAGCAACAGGACGCCAGTCATTTAAGCAAGTGATTTTGGCTTGCTTCGGTACAGGCATAATGGTTGATGTTTTGAAGCATGTGGGGACTACAGACAGGGAAAGGGACAGGTTGAAAATGTCCGTAAAAACACCAGCCATTTGGTTCGCGCATGCTCTGACGCGGCCCAGAAAGCCGTCTGGACCCGCGGCTTTACAGATGTTCACTCGTCAGAGGATTGGGTTACATCCTCTGAACCATCCTCTGTGGCGTCACGAGTGCTCTCTCCGCGAGGGTGGTGTTATTGTCCTCGAAACGAGCATAAAATATGTTAAGCTCATCCAGGAGAGAGGTTTTTATTTTAAAAGTTTTTATTCCATTTGTTGTCCGTTATGATGTTAATTCCCTAACAAACTTTTTTTATTTTTTCTTCTCTCTTTCTCGCTTTTTCCATAACAACATTACCCGCTTTAAACCTAACTCAAAACCTGGATTTCAACTCGGACCTGGACCAACTGGAGGATTACATTGACCATCACTTCAACAGACTTTGTACAATGGGCCGATCACGCAAAGCCAAAAAACCACGCACTTCGGATTCTCCCTTATCAACCGATTCACCGCCGTCACCAACATCACCAGCATCCACTCCTATCAAAACAAACTGCTGTTCCGACATACTTTTATCAATCAACGAGCGCTTATCTAACTTGGATTCTAGACTCTCACTAATCAAAGTACTGCACAATGAATTTCAAAACCTCCGCCATAGCCTGGAATACAGTCAACAACAAGTCGATTCTCTCACAGAAGAAAACAAATCACTGAAAAGCTCCGTGGACACACTCACTGCAAACTTTCCACTGTAAACACTCAACTTACCTCCGTCATCGATGAGAACAAAGCCGTGCAAGAAACCATCCTGGATATACAGTCACGAAGTATGAGAGACAATCTAATCTTCTCCGGCATTCCCGAATCATCCACCGAAGACCCCGAAAAATCTGTTAAGGACTTCATGGTTAACCAGCTCAAACTTACACCAGAGACTGTAGAGCACATCACTTTCCATCGCGTTCACCGTTTAGGACAGAAACCCATCAACTCCACCCGTTCCCGGCCCATCATCGCCAAATTTGAACATTTCAAGCAAAAAGTACTGGTTCAGCGACAAGGACGGCAGCTCAAAGGGACTCATTACGGACTCAACGACCAATATCCACAAGAGATCATCCGCAGACGTAAGTTACTTTTCCCCATCCGTAAGACAATGATCAACCAAGGTAAAAAAAGCAATCATCACAGTGGACAAATTATATATTGATGGACAATTGTTTAGAGACAAAGACACTACTTCCTGGCTTTACTAATTATTGAAACTAGCAATGTAACATTTCCAATCCGTTTATGCTCAATTTATATTCAATTCATAATCTTCATATTCTTTCATTAAACCACTTGCACCACGCACGCACATTGTATTCTAAATGCACCTAAATAGCCTTGCTCACTGTTTATATGTTCTGTTGTTGGTTATAGGTATTTATGTTTTCCCTGTTTTATTTGTCATTTGGTGTTATAGATTTACACACACACACACACACACACACACACACACACACACACAACCACATTCACATCCATACACACAGACTTATACTCACACAAGGTAACTATGAAATGTACATTATAGGTTCATGCAATTAAAATTCTTAACTTGGAATATTCGTGGAGTTGGTTCACAAACAAAAAAAAATAAAGTTTTAAATTACCTAAAAAATACACAAGCAGATATATGTCTAATACAGGAAACACACCTCTCACAATATACACAAAACAGCTTAAAAACTACACATTTTAACCACTGTTTTTCCTCCCACTATAATTCAAAACAAAGAGGAGTATGCATCTTAATAAACAAAAAAATACAGTTTAACCACCATACAACCATTTCAGATCCTGAAGGCCGTTTTATCATTATTAACATTTCAATCAATAATAATCCAATTACAATTGGCAACATTTATGGACCAAACTCTGATGATTCCTCCTCCTTTGCAAATTTCTTTTCCTCTCTTTCAAACATTTCCAATGGTCCAATAATTATAGGGGGAGATTATAACACTGTAATCAATCCATCATTTGACAGGTCAAAACATACAGGAAAATCTTGGCAGTCCTCCAAAACAATAAAACAGTTCATGAGTGATTTTGGTCTTGGTGATGGTTGGAGGCTACAACACCCACTCGCCAGAGAATACACCTTTTATTCTAATGTCCACCAAACCTACTCCCGCATTGATTTCTTTCTAACCAGTAATTCAATCATAACAAATATCTTAGAAACCAAAATACATCCGATTATTATTAGTGACCATTCTCCAGTAACTCTCACATGGAATCCATCTGCAATACCAAAGCACCCCACCAGATGGCGTTTTAATACATCACTCTTGAAAGATCCAGAATTTGACAGCTACTTCAAGAGAGAGTGGACATCCTTCCTTGAAATAAATGACTCTCCAAAGTCGTCAGCATCACTGCTCTGGGAAACATGGAAAGTAGTTTTACGGGGGAAAATTATATCATATTCAGTACATAAAAAAAAAGGACAGAGAAAAAGAAGTCCAACTGGAAGAAAGAATAAAAGAATTAGAAATTTTACATGCAAATAATCAATCAGAAAGCATCTATAAAGAAATTAGAGAAAAAAAAAATTTGCTTAATGAAATAATAAATAAAAGAAACCAGTTTCTGATTCACAGGCTCCGTCAAGAAACTTTTCACCATAGCAATAAATCCGGAAAATATTTAGCCAGTCAAATTAAAAGAAATAAAGAAAGAACAGCTATAACCTCCATCAGAAACTCGGCAGGGAAGCTAACCAATTCATCAGTTGAGATAAACAAGATATTTCAAGATTACTATACAAAATTATATTTATCTGATCTGGACCCAAACCAAGAAGACATAACCCAATTCCTCGATAACACCATTCTACCAAAACTCAACATGGAACAAGTAAATACACTAGAATTACCAATCACAGAAAAAGAACTTCACTCCGCATTGAAAAGCATGCAAAATAATAAAGCACCAGGTCCAGATGGCTTCCCTGCTGAGTTCTACGAACATTTTTGGTCAACCTTATACCCACTATTTAGCAGAACAATAACAGAAATAAAACATAACGTAAAGTTCCCTTCCCATATGAATACAGCACTTATATCACTCATTCCTAAACCTAACAAAGACCACACCTTCACATCTAACTATCGTCCTATCTCACTTATAAATGTCGACATAAAAATTATTAGCAAAGCATTAGCCCATAGAATTGAACAAATTATACCGTATATAATCCATCCTGATCAGACCGGCTTTATAAAAGGTAGACATGCATCCAATAATACCCGTAGATTATACAATTTAATGCACTACTCATCAGTACAACAGAAAGATACTCTCATTGCCACATTAGACGCCGAAAAAGCTTTTGATAGGGTAAACTGGAAATTTTTATTCATCACGTTACAAAAATTCGGCTTTGGAGAGTCATTTATTAACTGGATCAAGATTTTATACACATCACCATCAGCCACAGTCACAACCAATGGACTAACATCACAAAGCTTCACATTGCACAGGGGGACGAGGCAGGGATGTCCACTCTCTCCATCCCTATTCACGATTTTTATTGAACCTTTAGCAGCAGCTATCCGTCAAAACCCAGCAATCAAAGGTATTGAAACACCACAACAAACACATAAAATCTCACTTTATGCAGATGATATCCTACTATATATACAAGAACCCCTAGCATCTACTCAAGAAATAATTAAAACAATCCAGTCCTTCTCAAAAATATCAGATTATGCAATAAACTGGAATAAATCTTCCATCCTCCCTTTACATAAAACCAAATGGGATGTGGCACCCCATCAATCACCAATACCTATATGTCATGATCACATCACTTACTTAGGCATTAAGATTTCCTCCAGACTGTCAGAGTTGGTAACACTCAACTTCACACCACTGCTAAAAAAAATAGAAGACGATTTGCTCAGGTGGCTCAACCTTCCAATCTCCATAATCGGCAGGATAGCAGCAATAAAAATGACGATTTTACCGAAAATTAATTACCTATTCTCAATGATTCCAACCCACCCCACACTCACCTGGTTTAAATCACTAGACTCCATTATAACTCGCTTCTACTGGAAAAATAAAACGCCAAGGATAAAACTCACTACACTACAAAAAAGTAAGGTTCAAGGAGGACTAGAAGCACCAAATTTCCAATATTACTCAATGGCTAACCAACTGCAATACATATACAAATGGATTCACCCCACCCAATCTGATATTATATGGCTAGATATAGAACAATCACTATGCAAAGAATTAAATATAGCTGACATACCGTTCCTCACCAAATCAATTAAACAACACACATGTTTTAATGCAGTAACTATAGCCGCCACTCTGACAGCCTGGTGGAAATTTCACCAAATCACAAATTCTACATTAGCTCCATCTAACCTCACCCCACTATGGAACAACCGTGACTTTATAAGCAATAAAAAAACATTGAATTTTCACACATGGGCGGAAAGGAGTATCACCCACATTAAGCATATTTTCAAATTTAACACATTTAGACCATTTCCGCAACTGGCCCAGGAGTATGGCATCGGGAGCAACGAATTTTTAAAATACCTACAAATCAAATCTTCTGTTCTGACAAAAATAAACATCAGAGACACAAATTTAGAACTTCCACCGGCAATTTCAGACTTGGTCAACATTTTCTCCCCAAAGAAACTTCTCTCTAAAATATACAAAATGATTTCAAACCAACTTCAGACCATATACTTACCAACAATAAAATGGGAAAACGATCTTTCAATAGCCCCTGATGCCAACTTCTGGACCCAAATCTGTAAAAACATCTATCTCATGTCCAAAAATGCAAATCTTCAGTTAATACAATACAAAATACTTCACAGAACACATTACACGGGCAATAGATTAGCTAAAATGGGTTTCACATCAGAAGTTTGCACACATTGCAATCAAAATTCTACAGATACATACATCCATGCAACCTGGCACTGCACTCCAATCAAACACTTTTGGGAAGAGGTCACACAGTCACTATCCACTATAGTTGGCTGCCACATCCCACTGTCGCCTTCTCTTTGCTTGCTGGGGGACCTCACAATAATCACTGATAAAACTATAAACTCTAAAATAGTCCTCATAGCTCTAACCATCGCCAAGAAAACTATCCTCATGAACTGGAAAACTAGAAATAAATTACACATTAACATTTGGAAAAATCTTATTACAGACTTCATTACAATGGAATACGCATTTCCCCTTCATAATTACGCATCTGAAACTGACCTCTGCCGTCCAACACTTTCTGACCTCTTACAGCTATGAATCCTTTCTGTTTTCAACTCCGACTCCTCCCACCTTCTTAATCAACCCACGAATATTAATGCATTTTAGTTGTTTGAACTTGTTTCTGTCATCATTGTTATTACTATCTTTACTGTTACTGTTATGATTACTATTTTCACTTTTATTTTTTCATTGTTGTAATCGCTGTTGTTGCTGTCTTTTGCTTTCACCATTGCGATCACCACTGCCATCATCATTATCATTTATTATTAATATTATTATTATCATTATTATTATAATCATCAATATTGCCATTGTCAATGCTGTATTGGAATTAAGTGTCATTGTCATCACTACTGCAATAATTTCCCCCTTATCTCTTCATGGGTTTTTAATGCACCACAACATAGAATAGGGAAAAAAAAAAAAAAAAAAAAAGGAATATGTATATATGGAAAACCTCACAAACACCAAGGCAGGCAAGACAGGCGAGAAGTGGTTTCAACGGGACAGCATCTCTGTCCCAATTTGAGACACTCTCGCACTGTACTCCCTCTTTTAATGCACCTTAGACATTGCACATAACACACAAAAAAAATAAAATAAATAAATAATAAAATAGGAAAAGATAGGGACTGATGAGATGTGGGGGAAGGTTATCTTGTATTATCTTATTATATCATCTTTTATTTTATACAGGACTGACAATGGCAATTGACAATGGCAATTGTTACATAGGAGGAAGGATGGAAATAAAAATCGACTAACACAATATTGGCAATATGGTGGTAGTGGGGAGTGGGGTGGTGATGGTAATGACAATGGTAATAAATAAAAAATGGTTACTTTGTTTACGCATACACACACATACACATACACATACCCACACTCACACCCGCTCACATACACACTTAGATCAAACACTTAAATCACTCTTATGTCACTTCTGGAATTATGGATTTACAAGATTGCTCACTACTGCACTATGTTGGTTTGTATGTATGTCTGACTGTTAAATATAAAAAAAAAAATTAAAAAAAAAAATATGCAATTTCAAAATCGAGAAATGAAATTTCTGTTCATTCTTGTGAGAAACTGCATTATTGCCCCCTCAAATAAAATAGTTTGTTTTTCATTTAATTCATTTATTATTATGTTTTTCACAATAAAGATTAATCTTCAGTGTGAAAAAAAAAAAAAAAAAAAAATGATGTTAATTCCCTGCCACATACTTATAGAGTCGGTTCTGTTGAACTGTTCTTCAACTTTGTGCCTGTATTGGCATATATGATAGTTACGGAGAGCATAACTGGCTTGTTTATGCTCCTCCGCATTCCCGGAATTAAAAGTGGAGGTCTACGCATCAAGTGCTGTGCGAACATCGGCATTAACCCATGTTTTCTGGTTGGGGTATCGTATTGTTTTGGTTGGCACAGTGTCCTCTACGCACTTCTTGATGAAACACGTTACGCTATCAGCATAAACCTTGATGTCGTCATCAGAGGCGGACCGGAACATCTCCCAGTCCGCGTGATCAAAACAGACTTGTAGCGTAGAGTCTGATTGGTCCGACCAGCACTGGATCGTTCTGAGGGTGGGTGTTTCCCATTTCAGTTTCTGCCTGTAAGTGGGCAGAAACAGAACGGTAGAGTGGTCTGATTTGCCAAATGGTGGCGGGGGAGGGATTTGTAGCCATCCCGGAATGGAGAATAGCAATGATCCAAAACCCGGTCCCCTCATGTGTTGAAGTTAATGTGTTGGTGGTATTTTGGAGCAATTGTTTTAAAATTGGCTTTGTTAAAGTCCCCGGTAACAATGAACGCGGCCTCAGGGTGTGTGGTTTCCTGATCACTTATGCTCCCATACAGTTCCTTGAGTGCCCGGTCTGTGTCGGCTTGTGGGGGGATGTACACAGTTGTGATAATGACCGCTGTGAATTCCTCGGTAGCCAGAATGGCCGACACAGAAGCATGAGATATTCCAGATCAGGAGAGCAGAAAGACTTGATAAAATGTACGTTCCTCTGATCACACCATGATTTGTTGATCATAAAACATACACCACCACCTTTGCTTTTACCTGAGTTCTTTTGCCCTGTCCACTCCTGAACGGGGAATCCCACGGGTTCGATGGCCGAGTCTGGAATCTCCGCAGCCAGCCTGGTGTCTGTAAGGCAGATAACACAGCAATCCCTCGTCTCTCGTTGAAAAGAGATCCGCGCTCTCAGCTTGCAGAGCTTTTTGTCCAGAGACTGAACATTTGCCAGTAGTATACCGGGTAGCGGGGGTCGATTTGCGTGAAGTTTTACTCTGATGAGAACGCTGGCTCTTTTTCCCCTTTTCCTTCTGCATTTCCACAGCCGGACAGCCCAGACAAAGGGCTCCGCTGGCATGTTTGTAAACAGCGGCATTGAGGAATTTGAAGTCTGGTTTTCAGTGAGTAATTGTAGAACCAATGTCCAAAAGCATTTGTCTGTCGTATACAATAAGGCAGACAACATCCAAGACAAAAAAAATAAAAACTGTCAACAAAACAAACAATAAACTGCAGTGTTGTGTCGGAACTCGCAACGCAGCAGCCATACTCGGCACCATCTTGAGTCCTCACGGACCTTCTCGTGTCTGTGTTGTTCTGCAAGTACACAGCCAAACCACTAATTGGCGATGTCGAAAGGAGCAAAGCGTAGCAGAATTTACATCCGTTCATCCACCATTGCTGAAGCAGCAAAATGCTGGCTAGTTTTCTGGAGTTTATAAGCATTTAGGGTAATTTTCGTTTAAAATCTATTATGTCATGACGTATATTGTTGTAATATTAATAAACAAATATATTATTGACGTTTTTGGATCTCTAGATTCATTTTGTGTGTGTGTGTGTGTGTGTGTGTGTGTGTGTGTGTGTGTGTGTGTGTGTGTGTGTGTGTGTATCATGGTGTGATCAGAGGAACGTACATTTTATCAAGTCTTTCTGCTCTCCTGATCTGGAATATCTCATGCTTCTGTGTCGACCATTCTGGCTACCGAGGAATTCACAGCGGTCATTATCACAACTGTGTGTATATATATATATATATATATATATATATATATAAAATTTTCACAGAAAAAATCATTTTGGGTTTCGAAAAATGCAAGGCTGAGAAAAAGACAAAATATTATATAGGGATTAACAATTCCTTTAAGAAATGTAGAACAACAACCTTCACATTTACATTGTTAACCAATTGTGCATGTGCGGTAGCACGGAGTGGCCGCTCCAGATCCAAAATGGTGCTATTTTTGTTAACTTATCCCGACTTTTGCAACACATGGACATCGGAGCAACCGGTATTTGTGTCTACCGTCACCAGACACTGCTCAAATATAGGATTCATGCAACAACCAAGCTGCATGATGACCTGCAGGAAGCACTACGCAAACTCAACTTGCTGCGGAGACTAGGCCACCAGTCCTCTGCATCGCCTGATGCCGGTGGCCAGGGGAGAGGAGGTCATAAGCGGTGTGCGAGGAAGCGTAAGCACGGAAAGAGGGCGGGGGTCCATGCTAGGCTAAAAACAAACCCTAGCCGGCTGGCTCTCCCGTCTTTCCTGCTCTCAAATGTTTGCTCCCTGGACAATAAACTGGACTACATCCGACTCCAGCAGGCTACGCAACATGAGTTTAGAGTCTGCTGCGTCTTTGTTTTCACAGAGACGTGGCTCAGCGACAGAGTTCTGGATGCTCTAGTTACTGCTCATCACTGGTGGAGCTTGTGACTGTTAGATGCAGACCTTTTTATTTACCACGGGAATTCACCACCGTTATCATAACGGGAGTTTACATTCCCCCAGGGGCTAACGCTAAGGACGCACTCTGTGAACTGTATGGGGCTATGAGCGAACTGCAGAACGCTCACCCTGACAGACTGTTTATTGTCGCTGGAGATTTCAACCATGCGAATCTCAAGACAGTGCTCCCTAAATTCCATCAGTATGTGGACTTTGCAACGAGAGGGGTGAACGTGCTTGATCTTGTTTACACAAACTGCCCCCACCTCGGCTACTTAGACCACATCTCTGTTATGCTAATTCCAGCATACAGACCGCTCGTCCGACGCACAAAACCGCTTCAGAAGCAGGTGAAAACCTGGCCAGCAGGAGCCATCTCTGCTCTTCAGGACTGTTTTGAGTGTACTGACTGGCACATGTTCAGGGAGGCTGCAACATATGGCGATTCTACCCACTTGGAGGACTACACAGCATCAGTGACCAGCTACATCAGCAAGTGCATTGATGTCACCTTCTCCAAGACCATCACCACACGCTCCAACCAGAAGCCATGGATGACTGCAGAGGTGCGCGCGCTGCTGAGGAGCCGAGACTCCGCCTTCAGATAGGCGACAAAGCAGTCCTAAGAACAGCGAGGGCTAAACTGTCCCGGGCCATCAGAGAGGTAAAGCGCGCACACGTCCAGAGAATCCAGTCACTTCCAGGACAGCGGTGACATGTGGCGCATGTGGCAGGGCATCCAGGCCATCACTAACTACAGGACAACATAAGTTGCCTGTGACAAAGATGCCTCCCTTCCAGATGTACCGAACGACTTCTACGCTCGGTTTGAAGTGTAGAACGACGTGGTGGCGAGGAAGACCACCCCTCCTCCCAACGACCAGGTGCTCTGTCTTACCATGGCTGATGTGAGAAACTCTACGTAGAGTCAACCCACGGAAGGCTGCTGGACCAGACAACATTCCTGGCAGAGTGCTCGGAGGATGTGCAGACCAGCTGGCAGATGTTCTTACCGACATCTTCAACATCACTCTGAGCAGCGCCGTCATTCCAACATGCTTCAAGGCCACCACCATCGTCTCCATGCCAAAGAAGTCTTCAGTGTCCTGCCTCAACAACTACCGTCCCGTCGCACTCACACCCATCATCATGAAGTGCTTCGAGAGGCTCGTCATGAGGCACATTATAACCCAGCTGCCCCCCTCACTAGACCCACTGCAGTTTGTGTATCGTCCAAACCGTTCAACAGACGATGCCATTGCCACCACCCTCCATCTGGCCCTCACCCACCTAGATAAAAAGGACTCATAGACTGTGTTCATAGACTTCAACTCAGCATTCAACACAATCATTCCCCAGCACCTGATTGGAAAGCTGAACCTGCTGGGCCTGGACACCTCCCTATGCAAGGACTTGCTGACTGGGAGACCTCAGTTAGTCCGGATTGGGAACAGCATCTCCACCACAATCACACTGAGCACTGGGGCCCACCAGGGTTGTTTGCTCAGTCCACTGCTGTTCACTCTGCTGACTCACGACTGTGCAGCAATGCACAGCTCAAATTACATCAAGTTCGCCTATGACACGACCGTGGTGGGTCTCATCAGCAAGAACGACGAGTCAGCATATAGAGAGGAGTTGCAGCGGCTAACGGACTGGTGTAAAGCCAACAACCTGTCTCTGAATGTGGACAAAACAAAAGAGATGCTTGTTGAATTTAGGAGAGCACAGAGTGACCACTCTCCGCTGAACATCAACGGCTCCTCTGCGGAGATCGTCAAGAGCACCAAATTCCTTGGTGTTCACCTGGCGGAGAACCTCACCTGGTCCCTCAACACCAGCTCTATTACCAAGAAAGCCCAGCAGCGTCTCTAATTTCTTCAAAGGCTGAGGAAAGCACATCTCCCACCCCCCATCCTCACTACATTCTATAGAGGGACTATTGAGAGCATCCTCACGACAATAAAAAACACTTGAATTGACTTTATTTAAGAATCACTAATGATAACATTTAACTTTAATACACTCCATGTATTGGTCAAAATGACCAGTCCACTAATGAATGATAGTGTGTCCATACAATTCAAATGTTTCTGAAACTTTGCATGAACTAATCTAATAAAAATTATACTCAGTCAATTATTCCAATAGAGTATTTTACATAAACATGAATACAATTCTGAAATCAGCAGGTTTACCAGTGGTGGTGGTGGTATAGTGGGCTAAAGCACATAACTGTTAATCAGAAGGTCGCTGGTTTGATTCCCACGGCCACCACCATTGTGTCTTTGAGCAAGGCAGCTATCTCCAGGTTGCTTTGGGTGGATTGTCCCTGTAATAAGTGCACTGTAAGTCGCTTTGGAGGTGACTCAAGTTTTAAAATATCTGATATTACATTTACTTAAGTATCAAAAGTACAAGTGTATAACAAAAATGGTACAGCAGATTACAATTATAAGGGTTTCTGTAACTTAGAGGTTTTCTCTTCAACAGTCTAAAGTTATCTAATGGACAGCCTCTTCTGTGCCATATGTGTTTCATAGGAAACCATCTAAAGCATTTCTGAAGGATTTGCTAAGCTGTAATTGTTAAGGATGGGCTTAGCGAATGTGAAGGCGCCTGTGAAGCTTTTAACGACTTTGATCAAAATAGCTGAAAGGTAAAATAATTATGTATTTTTCCTGTACAGCACCAATGCGGGTTAGGGGTTAAGGGTGTTAGGGTTAGGTTTAGAGTTGGGCCTGGTTAGTAATTGGATGGGAGTCTGGGAATACCAGGTGCTGTAAGCTTTTGCTTTCCTTGTTTGTTTTATCTCATACACTCCCCCCTGACTCAAATGGGATTTATTTATTTATCCTTAGAAATTGGTTGCTTGATTGATTTTCTTTCATTTAGCTTTCTCTGTGGCAAAGGACATCCTGCTCCTTTATCTTGCCTCCTCCAGAAAGCAGTAGAGGCTTTTTTATTTTTTTTGCTCTTTCTTGACAGCAACATACAGAGTTGGATAGTGCAAGCAAAGTGCTGTGCTTCTAAAATGTGGTAGACGCTTTCGAAAGAAAGCGTCCTGAGGTCATTTTTTAAGTAGAGAAGAGTATTTTTTGGCCACTGGCTTATAATTACATGTTAAGCAATTCAATTGTGAAGCTGAGTATGCCCTCTTTTAGCAAACCACATGGATGCTATGACACAGGTATGCAGAAAAAGGAATTGAATGAGGAGAGAGGAGGGACTTAACTTTTCAACAAGAAAAATAAATCAAAATAGACAATATCTGAGAGGAAAGGGTCAGTTGTTCCTTTTTTAGAGCTGCAGTACAAGACATGAGTCAAAGATGGGAGAGCAGCATAAGGATGCATGCATTGCGCTTGCTTTAAATAGCGTGCTGGTAGCAGCAACTCTCGCTTATGGCCACACCACCCTGAGGGCGCTAGAGTACAAGCATGAAGTGAGTTGGGTCTCCCACACCTCGTTTGTTTTTTATCGACTTTTCTTTGGACAATTTTTTTGTTATTGGTAAGTTTTTCTTGTTTAAACCACCTAACAGCATCTTAACGCTGCCTGGAACGTGTTTTGTTTTTGTTTTTTTGTCAAAATGGATGGATTTACTGTTAACGTTTCGGAAATGGCTGGAGAGACACGTAGAAATAACGACAATGGACTGGAATACCGACAACGAGTTGGAAACGGAAAGGATGGAGAAGCGAGGAAAAGTTTTGTGAAAAAGAATTACCTGAAAGAGTCAACAGTGATTGTGGATGGAGTGATTAATGCAAAAGCAGAGGACATTATCAAGGCAGTATGGGAGCGAATTGGAAGACGAAACATTTTGGCGGTGAGACCAAGACAAGGAAAAGAGTATGAATTGATGCTGGAGAAAGAAGAAATGTGTGACGAATTCATAGATGGACTGACAGTAAAAAGAGCTAACTGTGAGGTAAAAAAAATTGCAGAACAGGGACTATGTTGTTTCTTTCATGCATTTGCCCGTTTACTTGGAAGATGACGGGATTTTAGAAAAATTGAAGGGGTACTAGGTTTGTCAAAGTGAGGTTCCCTAGAGAAGTGGTTTCCCTACCGTACAGCACAAAACTGGAAACAGCAGAAGGGTCGCAATATTTCCAGGTGATTCACAGTCACCAGGTGAAGAATTGTCGGCTGTGTATGAGCCCGGAGCATCTGTTAAAAGATTGCCCTGATTTTAAGTGCTATAAGTGCGAGGAGAGGAGACACTTCGCACAGGACTGTAATGCCGTTAATGCCAAGAGTTTTTAAACAAATGCCGTTGGCATATTCCTGGGCGAAGTTGCAGTTTTAAAACCTTTTTACGTGTTTTATGATCTTCTGCTTTGGAACAAAGTGCATGTGCTAAGTATTATGAACCAGTGAAAGGGAATTATATGCTTTTCAAAGTTTAGTTTTCTTTTTTTAATGAAAGCTAGGCAATAAAACTAAATATCTCTTTTCATTCATGCAGTTTCCAGTTATCCCAGTTCAGCATTGGAGGATAAGGTGACTATTTAAATGTAAGTGCATATTTTCCTAACTTAATTCAGAAGATTATATTAATTTTAGTCACACACTTCACTTTGTTACTGAAACACAATCAAATACCATTGTGTTGTGTTTGTCATTTCTGTGTGAACATCAGCCATTGCTGCACTTTCTCACAAACCGATGATGAGGAAGATTAAATCCTCCTGATGCTCCATCTGTGAGTACATTCAACCACTAACATATAAAATGATTAACTATGATGAGTGATGACTGGCTCGATTACAACAATAATTTAGCCAATGCAAAACAGGCTTTAAGAATTAAACAATTAAGGAAGAGACTTAGGGACAGAGAATACGTATGAACATATTTTTATTAATAAACAAAACAGACGAGACCTTTACATTCAAACGGTTAAATTATTTAAAATAAAATAAAAATCCCTAATCCCACCTCCCTCATTTAAACTAATTGCATTGGTGGAAAGAAGTATACACATACAGTACAGATGTGTCAGTGTTGTACTTGTCAGTGTTATAATTGTGTCAAATGCTCATGTCTTTAACTTTACAGGTGAAGACCAAGAGGGCCTTTGGCCATGCCCTCTTGGGGGGGGGGGGGGCACAAGACTATGATGGACATTCTTGTGCTCCAACAACATTTTTCTGGAGGAAATGTTTTTAATTTTTTTAAACTGTGTGGGCAGTTAAACCTTGTTCAAGGCTCAGCCGCTGTAATTTTCTAAGCCTAATGATTTCTTAGACCGTTGAAGTGACTTTGTAAAACTTCTTCACAGTCTCCGAGTCATGGCACGTGTATTCAGCAATTATCTTTTTGAGAGGTGCCACTGTGCCTTGTTTTGGAGACCCTAACCCATTCTGGCTTAGCAAGGTTTCACCATTTCAAAAATTTGGTGAGGTCCTCCAACTTGTGTTTAATCATGGTCGGCTTGTAATTGGCTTCTAATCCTTTAAAAAATCTGAAAGAACCAAAAACAAGCACAGACGGCGATTTTAATTTCTAATAATTTACACCTCAAATTATGAGCAACTATGTGATTTCAATTATTGCAATTCTTCACAAAAATATCCTCATTCAAGAGATTATTAAATCTGGAACATTTCCAAGTGTGAAACTTAAAAAAAAAATTAAATAAATAAAAAAATGGGCGGCAAAGGTTGGCCACAGTCCAAAGCGTCCTCATTGTTGCCCCAGCGAAGGCACCGATGAAGAATTTTCGGATAGTGGCCACCCTTTGCCACACATTTTCTTTGTTTATAAAGGGTCTTGGGACCTGGGCATCCTGGCTCTCCAGCATGTGGATCCTGCTCCATAGGGTCATTACCATCGCCCTCAGATTAATCACTTATCTTTTTGCCCTACGGAGCCACTCCCAGACCAGAGTGCACAACTACGTCCCCTCTCTTTCCTCCCTTCCCCATAATTGTTCTAGAGGAGGAGGGGGTGACTGAGAGAGCTGCCCACGAGCCAAGTCAGATGCCATAGGCGGATCTGAGCTGGAAAATTTCTTCTGCACGTGCCTGGTCCTACAGTATATGATGGACATTCTTGTGTGCGGACAATTTTTCTGGCGACACTTAAAAAAAAAAAAAAAAGACAAAGAAATTGCCGGCGGACAGTTAAACCTTGTTCGAAGATCAGCCGCTGTAGTCTTCTAAGCCTACTGACTTCGGAGACTTTCGGAGACCTACTGACTTTGTAAAACCTCTTCACAGTCTCTGAGTCATGGCACATATATTCAGCAATTTTATTTTTGAGACGTGTTTCTGCACCTGGTGTTGGAGACCCTCAGACCCTTGATTCCCTGCATTTCTGTCTGTTAACAGTCTCCACAGAGTAAAAGGAGAACATTTTTCACCTAAGAGAAAATGGGTATGATCATTAATGACATGAGAATTTATAAGATTTGTATATTTTATTCAGTGTTGGTGTTTAATAGCTGGCTATACCATTTCATGGAGTCCATTTTTATCTTTACAGAACCTCAGGGCAAAAATGGCCATATTTGTCACTTTCACATACTTTGCAGATAATACAATGTCTCACTCTCATCCTCCCTCACTGTGCCAGCTTCCTGTAAACATGAAGTTAAAAACAATTCACCAGTACATCCCATCAAACACTAACAACATATACATTTTAGAAAGTTTGAAACGGGTCAGTAAACGTACTTTCTTGGAGGTAGCCGGGCTGTTGTCCTCACTGTCCAAAGACGATAGATCACCCCCTTCAGGTTCTTCAGCTTCCTCTAGACATAAGTCATACAATAAAACACCAGCACACTCACACAGAAACCAGATGAACCACAAAATATATCAACATGAAAACAATAATGTCCAAATATATATAATAATAATATATTGTTTGTGTATTGTTTGTGTTAATAGTCATTTTTCTTGTTTTTACATTTGTTTTGCAGTTATGTTCATTCTCAAATATAAAATAACAGAGTAATGACTCTCTGCTCATTGTAAAAGACGTTTCAAGAATGTAACATTTTCAGAAAAAATGCACAACTTGTCCCTTAATCTGTGGTCCAATTTGTGTATTGATCCATTGTTAGAACCGCCCCGAAGACGCTGTTAAAATGAATGTTGTTTTTTTTTTTACAAGGCAGGTAAGCACGCTAAATAACCCAACCCGAGATCCGCCTATTTGATTTTACATACCCCAGCGCTCGTGAAACGTGTGTTATCCTTGTGCATTGGGCGCACTGGCCAAAACCTGTAATCTTAACATTTGCAAATTCTGGAGAAACTTAAGGTCTTAGCAGAAACAAACTGATAAAGAGGGAAAGTACAGAAAATAAGACAACTTCAACAATTAGAAGTCTTTCTCTCAAACCAGTATATAGTCAGTCAAAAAAAAATCTCGATGGTCAGGATTGGCCTCCTATTCAGCCCCCCCATGCAACTACTGTTGCACATATAATTCAGAAGAATTGCGGTTCCCACTAAACCAAACTGTGGGGCAGACTCGTAGGGCAGACTCACTAGTGTGAGACCTGCCTCCTGTTGTGCAGGTTCTCATGGTACTTGGCTCTCTGACTGCCCTCCACATGCATGAGATGACTGCAATGAGAAAAACCTTCATTGTTTTTAAGAGAATGGCTGAGCAACCTCAGCAATAACATAAAAAATATTTGGATCAAATGAGTCTGGAAGGTACTCCTCGTACCTAGATTGATGGCCACCTTCTGATGTTTGTATATGCTCCAACATGAGGTTCCGCTCCCAGAGCTCAGCAAAATATTTATGGGCACCTGCCAGTTTTACAGTGGCCTTCTTTTTGCTGCCAGAGCCAGCACCCAAATCTTCTTCCTGAACGGTACATGGGCTGCTGTTATTGTAAGACTTTTTGTTCTTTTATTGTGCTCCTTATATTCCGCCATTGTTATTGCAGAACTCTTCTCCTGACCTCTACCTCTTGATTTTTCATGCACATTTGATCGAAAGTGGTCAAGAGATGAGTTTTGGAGCCACTTCCCGTTTCTCAGATATATTGGGTATCTTTTGGAGCATCAGAGCGGGCAGGAAGGGGGTACTGCCAGGAAACTGCAGTTAGTCTCTCAAGGTCATTAGATGATACTCTGCACAAACTTTCATACCGGTGCCCCCTTCCTGGCAGGCAATAAACCTTCAAGAGTACTTTTTTATGTATGTGTTTAGCCTCTGTACTTAAAGTCTTGGAAGTGTAACTTTTGATCCAAAATCCTTCTCCCGGCCCGTTACCAAATTTTGCACGTACCTTTTACCAAACTATTTATGATAAGCCTATTTATGACTATCAAATATCAGAGATATGAGGTATCAGAGTACGTTTTACATGTAGGCCTGTATGCCTGTGGGCTATTTTTACAGTGGTTTTACCCTCCTAATGTAAGTTCCCGATGGGCTAGGACCATCAATCTTTACTATGTTTGTCTTGCACTGACTCCGATATTGTGTGTAAAGGAAGGGGGTACTGCCAGGACACTGCTGGTACTCTACTGGTACTCCGTAGTCTTGGTTGCCCACGTGACTATCTTTGTTGTGCTAAGTAGCACAGCAGCGTTAGCAGCGCTAGGTAAGACATTTAAACAGCAGGATCAACAGTCACTCCATGAGAAGCGATCTATCTACAAGAGTCTGCAGTTGCTTCTAAGTGTGTTTATGTATTTATTTTTTACTTTGTTGTAGAGTGGTATTTATTGCTAGACTTGTGCTATTTGTTTGTCTTGAACTATTGCGTTGCTTAAACGTGTGTTGGTGTGTGTGCGCTGCATCGTTGTTTTTAGTGTCTAAAAACAGTGATTCACTCGTTTTAGAGTATTATTTATTGCAAAAGTGTAGCATAATTTATTTGCGATGTACTGAATTCGCGTTTGTTCTCGGTTGCCCACGTGACTAGCTTTGTTGTGCTAAGTAGCAGGGATAGTTCACCATAAATTAAAATTCTGTTATTTACTCACCCTCAAGTTGTTTCAAACTTGTACAAATTTCAATGATCTGCTGAACACAAAGAAAGATATTTTGAAGAATGTTTGTAAATATTGTAAAATAGTCATGGTGGTCCATCACTTTCAGCACCCAGGAGCTGTGGAAGGCTTGACTAAGTTTATCTATTTAAACAGGTTGAAGGAGTTTGTCCCTGTGAAATGCTGTAATGGTTATTTGGAAATGTATGCATTAGTAAATTTGAATTTTTTCATGTTTTTCAGGTCTCAGAGTGGGTGAACAGAAAGGCAGCTGATGGCAGGCTTGTGCCCTCTACCATCAGCACCTGAACACCAGGAGGCATAGTGAGTCTGCCCTACATGTCCCCACAGTTGGGTTCAGTGGGAACAACCATTCTGCTGAACTATATGTAGTTGAATGGGAGGGATGAACAGGCGGCCAATCCTGACCATTATGACCTAGGAGACCCTGTACGGTCATGGAGATCATGTTACAATGTGTTGCGCGCATGCCTAAATCAGTGCGTTCATGTCTGAATTGCGCATGTGTGAGTCTGAGACTGCATGTCTGAGGGTGCATCTGCATGTCTGCAGCCAGACCCTTCTCATTCATTCTCACCTTCTCCAGGCCATTTCTCTGTCCATCCTACCTGCACTCACACCCATAATTAACCCTCTGGGGTCGACGGACGCGCTGGTGCGTCCTGCTGGATATTTTCATCATTACAGCAGAAGACAACTTAAAATACTCCATCATTTTTGGGTATACAGATAAGTGTAAGACATCATTAGAGACTATAAAGGGTCTACTTTTTATTTGTGTACACTCATAATAACAAAAACATTGTGCTTTTGTAAAATAAAGAAAATAAAAAGGGTGAGCTTTCAGCAGTTTCTGTGTTCACCAGCATATTTCACAAACACGACACAAAAATTAACAAACTCTGCGAATACTTATCACAAAAACATGAAACATATGTCTAAAGAAAGCATTAAATGTCTACTTTTTAATAATTAATTACAAATATTCTCCTGCAATGCAATCGGTTTGAAAAAGCGATGTTCAGTTTTTTCCGGTTCATCTAATTATCTGAAATGTGATCACACCCACCAGCAGAGCACGCCATTCATACGCTAATGTGCTGAGACGATCAACGCAAATGTACACGCCCCCAACAGTGTTCCGAGGTTTGATATAAACAATTAATTTTACTGCGCATTTGTAACGATACACAGGCGATGCAACTTATGGATATTAAGGAAGAGTTAACTTTTTCCTCAGAAGAAGAGCGGGACTCCGATGAACATTTGTATTTTGAAGAGAGACTTGATCCAGCCAAGGATACAATTTCGGATGAGTAAGTTTAGTTTTAATTAGCTGACATGCTATTTTATATAAACTTGAACATATTTTACTAGTGGGACTGTTTCCAGACTTGCCAGCCAGGATTCAGAGTATTGACATTTGAAATATGTCCTAATAAGCAAATTTTAGTTACATTTAAATGCTGTTTCAGCTAAAGCAGGCATTTAAATTGTATGTTGTATGATATAAATATGATATGTAATATGATATAAAAATAATATGAATGTTTAGATTATATTTTATATAGTGTTTATAATGCCTCATTATCATCAACAAGTTAAATGAGTTCAGGTTAAATGAGTAAAATGCACTTTAAATAAATCACATTGCATTTTACAATATATTTAAATAGAAAACTGTTCTTTTAAATTGTAAAAAGAGTTCAGAATATCAATATTGTTTCTGTATTTTGGATCAAATAATTCCAGTCTTGGTGAGCAAAAGAGACTTCTTTTAACGGTAGTGTAGGTCTAAAATTAAGTATTTATGTAAAGAAAATATATAGTCAGATATCATCTTTTAACTTAAAACTTGATTTTAATCATTAAGTCTCACATTCATTCTCTTTCTGTCACATTCCTCATTGATAGGCCCAGGGGAGGGATCATTGTCTCAGGTGTGAATAACCTAAATATTCATGATAATTCACACCTCCTTGCATATTTCCTTTCAACACTAAAATTGTCTTACAAAAGTTAAATTACTATATTGTTTTGTATGAATGAGTGATCAGGATGGGTTTCACATAATTTTGTAGCAAAAACTGTAGGCTACAAGATCCAGTTCTCAAAAGTCTTGTGGACAAATGTTTAGTATGTGTTATATGACCTTATTTCAGTGACTTAAAAAACATGCATAAACATTATTTTCTCAAAAATACAAACATGTACACACATGTTGCTCACATATTATTGTAGCCCTGTTTGTGCTGAATACAGTGTTATCACACTTTAGCCATTAATATGTTTTTAAGCAACTGAAAAAAGCACAAATGTCAAGGCATGTCAAAACTTCTCCAGGGCCCAAAATACCCTCAGACCCCAGAGGGTTAACAAATCTCTACTTACAGGCACTTCTCCCACTTCATTTAAGCAGGCTCGAGGAACCCCGCTGCTGAAGAAACCCGCACTTAACCTCTCACAAATAGAACACTACTGACCAATCTCTCATCTCATTCATGGCAAAAACACTTGAAAGGGCAGTTTATAATCAAATATCTGCTTATCTCTCACAGAACAAGCTGCTGGATGACAGTCAGGCTTCAAAAGTGGACACGTCTTCGAGACTGCCCTGCTGTCTGATCATCCGGCCGGATTCTGCTGGACCTTTGACACAGTCAACCATCAGATCCTACACTCTACCCTCTCTTCGCTAGGCATCCAAGGAACTGTGCTTGACTGGTTTAATTTATATCTCTCAGGTAGGTCCTTCAAGGTAGCCTGGAGGGGTAAGGCGTCCAAAGCTACTTAGTGGGGTACATCAGGGTTCAGTGCTCGGTCCACTTCTCTTCTCTATATACACAACATCACTGGGACCCATTATTCAGGCACATGGTTTCTCTTACCACTGCTACACTCTCTTCTTCTTCGAGTCCGTTGCAATCTCAGATGTTGTTCTGCCAATATCTGGCGCAGTTCACAGCTGATGTGGTCGGTTCAGCCAGGTCCTGGGCGCTGCACTGAGGGGCGTTTTCACACTCCAGTAGATGGGATATTGTCTGTACTGCTCCGCAGCTACATGTGTCGTCTGTCTGGTTGTTCCATGATTTCATGAGTGCTTTGAACCTCCCCTGTTCCACTCTTAATCTGT
Organism: Moxostoma hubbsi; assembly: GCA_032164185.1. Classification (NCBI taxonomy): domain Eukaryota; kingdom Metazoa; phylum Chordata; class Actinopteri; order Cypriniformes; family Catostomidae; genus Moxostoma; species Moxostoma hubbsi. The sequence continues at coordinate 786,396 of JAVLUX010000121.1, forward strand.
TGAGGGTCTTCCAGGTTAGCCATGGGAGGTCGTGCCCGCTGGTGAGACATTCAGTCGGGGTGATTCCTCTCTCCGTCCAGTCCAGAGCTCGTGTGTTTAGCTGGTTCCATTCGTCTTTCCAAATGTTGGTCCTTGCTATTTCTTTGGTTGTCTGGAGAGGTGGAACTGTCAGTAGGAAACTGGCTCTCGATTTCAGGCGGTGTGGGGGTGCTATGTGTCCGTGCAGGGGGGTGTCTGGTGTCAAACTCCTGTGCTCCCCGCTCGTCTTGGGCGACGATGAGTCGTCTAATGTGGGGAGGGACAATGCCAGCTAGCTAGGGCGTAGAGGCACGGCACTGGCATTGTCTTTATACACCCCGTGATAATGCGGCAGGTGTCATTGAGGGCTGTATCAATCAGTTTGATATGGTGTGAGCGGCTCCAGCTTGAGAACGCATATTCGGCTGTGGAGAAGCACAGGGCTAGGGCCATTGCCTGGATGGTTGGTGGATTGGCGCCCCATTTTGAGTTTACCAGTTTGCGCAGGATGTTGTTACGAGTGTTGATCTTGGCTTTAGAGTTCTGAAGGTGAGTTTTGAAAGAGAGTGTCCTGTCGAGTGTGACTTCCAGGTACACGGGGTGGTGGTGGTTTGAGAGTTTGTATCCATCCCATGAGATGCTTAGTTCTTTTTTCGCATCTCGATTTTTTTAGATGGAAGCTGCATAGTTGGATTTTTGATGGGTTGGGTTTCAGGTGGTTGTTATTGTAGTAGGTTTTCATCTCTTGGAGGGCACTTTCCATGACAGGCTCAATCTTCTGGAAGTTCTCCTGTTGGGTGGTGATGCAGAGATCGTCCGCATAGATAAAATGCTGGCATTGTGGGTGAAGTGGTTGGTCATTTGTGTATATATTGAAGAGAAGAGGGGCTAGTACGCTGCCTTGTGGTAGGCCATTCTTTTGGGCCTTCCATTTGCTCTTCTTGTCATTTAGTTGTACAAAGAAGTGCCTGTTGTTAAGGAGGCTTTTAATGATTTGACAGAGGTCGAGGTCACCAGTCATGTCAAAAAGTTTCCTAATCATGGTGCGGTGCTGGACAGTATCGTAGGCAGCAGTGAGGTCTATAAAAGCTGCTCCGGTGATGAGTTTGCACTCAAAACCATCCTCAATGTGTTGGGTGAGGTTCAGTAGCTGTCCAGTACAGGAGCGACCAGGACGGAAACCAGCTTGATCTTTAGTAAGCTTAGAGTCTATAAGTGGCGTAAGGCGTTGGGGTAATAGCCTCTCATAGAGCTGTTGTGCTTTGGCATCATCATCCGTTTGATTGCTCGGGTTGACTGCTACACTGATGACACTTAACTCTACTTGTCTTTAGAGCCCAATGACACCACAGTGACTGCTCGGATCTCTGCCTTCCTGGCAGACATCTCGGCCTGGATGAAGGAACACCACCTGCAACTTAACCCAGCCAAGACCGAACTGTTGTCTTTCCTGCCAACCCTGCTGTTGAACACATGACCGTGCAGCTGAGCGCAACTGCAGTAACGCCATCCAAAACGGTCAGAAATCTAAGGGGTAAACATCGATAAACTAAATTTCACTGACTTTTGGCTTCATCATACCACATTGGTGGAATTAACTTTTTGTTGCACTTTGTTCAAACTTTTTATTAAAACAAAGTCATTACAACAATTGATTATTACACCATGTTAACAAATTTTATTTTTAGACCAAAACCAAAGAAACTCATAATATATATATACACCTGCCATTCCTATGTCTCCAAGGTGATAATGGGCAGGATGGGCCTCCTAGGTCATAATGGTCAGGATTGGCCGCCTATTCATCCCTCCCATGCAACTACTGTTGCACATATAGTATGGAATGGTTGTTCCCACTGAACACAACTGTGGGGACTCATAGGGCAGGGTCATGCCCTTCCTTCAAGCCCTTTAAGTGGAACCCAAAGGCTCCTGTTTTACCACACGCTGCCTGGGGGGGTCATAGGAATACCGCAAACAGTGCACAAACAGAGAGCATGAAGACGGCACGTATCTGTCTTCATGCTCTCCTCATATAAGACTGACTTTATTATGGTTTACTATGTGGAACACCCACATATCTTGCCCCAGAATTCACACTCCGCCCAGAACCCATAGGCTTGTGGTTTTTGGGAATCTGGTTGGAAATGCCATTTTAAGTCAATAGAGGTTAATGAAAATAAAATTACGAATATTCATTTATGGGCACACGCACATAACCGTTTTGACGGGGGCCTTCTTTTTGCTTCCAGAGTCAGCACCCAACACTTCTTCCTGAATGGTACATGGGCTGCTGTTAGACCGGTCGCAGATCATTTTGAAAGTCCATTGATAGAGGTTTTAAGTGTGAAAATATAGAACCGGAGTCCTATTCCATTATTCCTAGCTTTGGTATTCAGGTAACCTGAAAAGCAAAAGCTCCACTCACTGTCTCGCATAGTCAAGCAGTACTATTGGCATCCTACATGCCAAATCAGTTTATTGACCTGGATGATGTCCTAACACAGTTACTCAGGCTATCCACCTGCTCACTTCTCCTGTGGATCAAAGGGACTGTATTCAAATAAATCTGTGAATGGCTCCTTTGACATTACACATCTGCTTTTTTGGCTTTTATTTTCCTCCAGTTTCTTACTCTCCTCTGATGAGCCATCCTCTTTTTCTCCAGTTGATACACTCCTGCATCAGAGTACTTAAACTTGTCAAATTTGGGCAGGAGGCTATCAAGCTTTGAATTACCCTTTCTCCAGGATACTTTATGCTATCCTGAGACATTAACATTTAGGGTAGTCTCTCCTAGTTTTTTTGAAATTTTACCAGTGATGCCGAGGACCATGTCAAGATAGTCAACATCGATAAAGGTAAAAGCTGTTATTTATTCATTGTCCACCAGGGAGCATTTGTATTCCCCAGTGTTAGCCCGATTGAGGTATGATGCATTGAACTTAAGGTGTAGTCTGGACATCAATGTCTCCAATGTGGCATATTCAAGCTTAGAGGTTGTGGTGGACAATCCTGTCCAGAGGCTTTATCAACACAAATGGCCCTTCATTTATCAAAGTTATTCTGGCCCTTCATACTACCCAGTTTATATTCCTCCCCCGAGTCATTGTAAACCACCACCAGAAAGTCATTGCCAATGTAGCGTTTTTTCGTATTGTTTTTTTATTGCAGCAGCCCTTGTCTCTCTCTCGGTTGGGCATGAGTGGTTATGTGGAAAATTGCTTGCATTATGTCCTTGTGCCAACAGTAGGTGAACTCGCCGTCATCTCTGTACTGACCAAGCCCACCTAAGAATATCATCATAGTGATCATATTTGATCACAGTGTACCAAAATAAAGTCAGTCTGGTATGTGGACAGCATTGTCCTCGGTTTTTCTGTCTCGGCCTGGGCAGGCACAAACCCGCACCTCTCAACACTGCCGACCAAGAACCTGCCCATCCTATGTCTCCAAAGTGATAATGGTCAGGATGGGTCTCCTAGGTCATAATGATCAGGATTGGCCGCCTGTTCATCCCTCCCATGTAACTCGTAGGGCAGGCTCGCTATGCCTCTTTGTGTTCAGGTCTTGATGGTACAGGGCTCTCTAATGGCCCTCCACATGGATGAGATTACTTCAATTGGGTCATGGAAAAACGCTGCCGGATCATGGGTCGGTATCGTTTACAGTTGGAACTGGCTGCAGTGGCTGGTTCTGAATGTCCTTTTTCAGTTGCTCTTTTAATTTGGGATGGGGATCTGGCCTACAGTGCCAGGTCACAGGGGGTAGTAGGGGGACATGTTTGAAGGATGAGGAGGTCTTGGGATTCCTGTTTTGACGTCCACGTCTGTCTGCTGATGTGGAGAGGGTTCATAGGCATGAAGTGCTCATTGCTGTATGTGATCAGAGGTGTGAGCGGGAGCACATAGTGAGGGTGCTGTACCTCCTGCTCACCTTCAGGTCTTTGAAGGAAATCATTTCACCGTTCGCACCTAGGTCGTCTCCTCCACCGCCGTTGATCTGCGGCATGTTTCCAGTGCAGCACAAATTTTGCGGGGGGTCCAAACACACAGTTTTTTTAAACCCTTGATCTTGGTGTTTTAAGTTTAGGGACTCGCACTGCTTTCAATACACATTTCTATTTTTTATCATTTAGAATTGCTTGCATTATGTCATCTTGCCAGCAGTAGGTGAACTCGCCGTCATCTCCGTACTGATCAAACCCACCTAAGAATATCATCATACTGATCCTATTTGATCATAGTGTACCAAAATAAAGTCAGTCTGGTATGTGGACAGTATTGTCCTCAGTTTTTCTGTCTCGGCCTGGGCAGGCACAAACCTGCACATCTCAACACTGCCGACCAAGAACCTGTCCATCCTATGTCTCCAAAGTGATAATGTCAGGATGGGACTCCTTGGTCATAATGGTCAGGATTGGCTGCCTCTTCATCCCTCCCATGCAACTACTGTTGTTCAGCAGAATGGTTGTTCCCACTGAACCCAACTGTGGAGACTCGTAGGGCAGGGTCTTGCCCTTCCGTCAATCCCTTTAAGTTTCAGCTTTGAAACCATACTCCTCTGGAACCCAAAGGCTCATGGTTTCCCGCACGCTGCCTGGCGGGTCATGGGAATACCGCAAACAGTGCACAAACAGAGCAAAATAGAAACCCATTCCATTATTCCTAGCTGTGGTATTCAGGTGTTATGTGGCCTGCTTTGAACACACAGATTTTTTCAAAGTAAACGCCCCGGGTCCGGACACCCAGCTAAGGGCATGCGGGGGGCTCCGGGAGGCAGGGTTCGGGACAGACGGTGGCTCGCCTCGCAATCATTTAAACATGATTTCTTCTAACATATATATTGGACAAAATCTCACTTCATGCAGGACAAATATTTTTTATTTGTTAAATCATGGTTAAACCTTGCTGTACATATAAAGTGTGCATGCACAAAATATGATCGTTTGACACACATAAAGTCCAGATTCACTTGATAATGCTTTAAAAATATCAAGGAGAAACAAAGGGGGCACATGGTATCTAATAATAATAATAATAATTATATAAATAACCACAGTTCTTTTAGATTGCATATGATTTGTCTATATAAAATTGTAGGGAATATTAAGCAACAACAATGAAAAAAAGAAACTGTAGTATTTATCTTTTTTTCTAGTGTTGTGTTCATGTTCCTTTTTGTTTTGCAGTTATGTTTTTATAGTTAACATGGTGCATTGTTTGTGTTATTCAATAAAGTCATGTTCCTTGTTTTAAATTTTGTTTTGCAGGTATGTTTTATAGTTAAAACTGTTTGTGTTAATCAATAAAGTCATGTTCCTTTTTTAGATTTGTTTTTAAAGTTAACGAGGTGTATTTTTAGAGACCTTTCACCAATGGGTGACTTGGTGAATTTTTTGGTGAAATTGAGTTGATACTTTATCAAAAGACAATGAATTTATTCAAACACTTGTTTAGCACACAGTAAAGCAGTGGTTCTCAAAGTGTGGGGCGCGCCCCCTAAGGGGGGCGCACAGGTATTGCAGGGGGGGCGCGGGACATAAGAAAAAAAAAAAAACTGCCAAATGACGTAGCGGGGAGGCGCGGGAGATTAAAAAAAAAACTAAACAAAAAAACTGCCAAGTTAACTGATGTCGCATGGAAGATGGATCGGTTTATAAAAGGCAAGAGGAAAGCAGTAGATGAGGTCTCACAGACATCACAAATTTTTCTGCAGGAAGAAGGATTGAATGAGCTTTCCAGCAAGTTCAGCAATGAACAATTTCTAATGAAATTGGCATATCTCAGTGACATGTTCGCCAAGCTGAATCAATTAAACCTTCAGCTGCAGGGCGAAGACAAACACCTACCACATCTGGCAGACCAAGTCAACTCATTCGTCCGGAAATTGGAGATGTGGCGCAGGAAACTTGAGCAAGGCAAGACAGGTTCATTTGAAAATCTTACAAATTTTTCCGAAATTAACAAGCTCACAGTAATCACACCAATCCCGTGTTTTTTGGAACACATTTCTGCTCTGAGAGGTCATTTTCAGAAGTACTTCCCTGACAATAGTGTGCAATTTGACTGGGTGAGAGATCCGTTCACTGCTCCTGCACCTGCTGATCTGAGTTCCTCAGAGGAAGAACAGTTCATTGAGATGACGTCTGACTCAAACATGAGGCTAAAGTTCCCATCACAAAGACTCTGTGAATTCTGGCTTGGTGTGGAGAAGAAGTTCCCACTCATTGGTCAGAAGGCAGTTAACATTCTGCTCCCTTTTGCTACATCCTATCTGTGGGAAACAGGGTTCTCTGCTGTTTCCTTACTGAAGACAAAGCACAGATCTAAGCTCAACACTGAAAATGACTTAAGAGTGGCAATATCAAAGCTGCAGCCCCGTTTTGAAAAAATGTGCAGTGAAAAGCAGGCTCACTGCAGCCACTGAATGTTCATAATGTAGCATCACTGAAATATGTAAATTTGTTGATTATTTAAATTAAAAGTTATTCTATAATCTGTAATTCTCTAACAAGGATTCCCAATCAGTTTGAACAGCAATTGTAATTTCAAAATGTTTAAAATGTTTAATTTCAATTAAAAAAATCATTAATTTGTCATGATTTTTTGTGCGAAATTATTTAATGGGGGGGCTCACATTTTTTCATAGGTCGAAGGGGGGGCATGACCAAAAAAGTTTGAGAAGCACTGCAGTAAAGGATAAAGTTTAAGAGAAAAATAATATTTAACCATTTTGACTAAAGGCATATAGTCATAACAGTATTTTTTGTAGCACACATTTACCTTAAATATATCTAAAAACATATCTAAATGGATATATTTGGACATTTGAGTTTTATAAGGTCAATAATAAAAATAGATAGATAGTGAACATATTGAGAATTGCACTGTGTAAAAGTGCTAAAAAGTGTACTCTTAAACCCTCTGGGATCTGAGGGTATTTTAGGCACTGGAGAAGTTTTGACATGCCTTGACATTTGTGTTTTTTTCAGTTGCTTAAAAACATTAATGGCTAAAGTCTGATATCACTGTATTCAGCACAAACAGGGCTACAATAATATGTGAGCAACATGTGTGTACATGTTTGTATTTTTGAGAAAATAACGTTTATGCATGGTTTTTGAAAAAAACAAAAATTTTAAGTCACTGAAATTAGGCCATATATCACATTGTCCACAAGTCTTTTGAGAATTGGATCTTGTAGCCTAGAGTTTTTGCTACAAAATGATGTGAAAACCATCCTGATCACTCATTCATACAAAACAATATAGTAATTAAACTTTTGTAAGATAATTTTAGTGTTGAAAGGTAATATGCGAGGAGGCGTGAACGATCATGAATATAGATTGCAATTCACACCTGAGAGAAAAAAGACCCCTCCCCTGGGCCTATCAATGAGGAACTTGACAGAAAGAGAATGAATGTGAGGAGACTTAATGATCAAAATCAAGTTTTAAGTTAAAATACATAGTAATCAGACTATATATTTTCTTTACATAAAGACTTTACTTAATTTTAGACCTACACTACCAATAAAAGAAGTCTCTTCTGCTCACCAAGACTGGATTTATTTGATCCAAAATACAGAAACAACCATGATATTCTGAACTATTTTTACAATTTAAAAGAACAGTTTTCTACTTGAATATATTGTAAAATGCAATTTGTGATCAAAGCATCATTTTCAGCATCATTACTGCAGTCTTCAGTGTCACATGATCCTTCAGAAATCATTATAAGATGGTGATTTTCTAATATGGACATATTTAAAGTGCATTTTACTAATTTACACCTGAACACATATTTGCAAGCACAAGCTTTGTTGATAATAATGAGGCAGCATAACCTATAGTTAAAATATAATCTAAACATTCATCTTGTTTTTATATCATATTACATATCATATTTATATTATACAGCATACAATTGAAATGCCTGCTTTAGCCGAAACAGCATTTAAATGTAACTAAAAGTTGCTTATTAGGACATATTTCAAATGTCAATACTCTGAATCCTGGCTCGCAAGTATATAAACAGTCCCACTAGTAAAATGTTCAAGTTGATATAAAATAGCATGTCAACTAATGAAAACGAATTGACTTACTCGTCCGAATTTGTATCCTCGGCTGGATCAAATCTCTCTTCAAAATACAAATGTTCATCAGAGTCCCGCTCTTCTTCTGTGGAAAATGTTAACTCTTCCTTACAGCTCTTGGAGCTTTCTCACTTGTGTATCGTTGCAAACGCGTGGAAAACTGAATGAATTTTGTTACATTATAACTCACAGTGTGGGGGCGTGTACATTTGCATTGATCGTCTCAGCACATTAGAGTATAAATGGTGCGCTCTGCTGGTGGGTGGGATAATTAGACCAGTAAAAACTGAACACCGCTTTGTTTCATACAGATTACATTGCAGGAGAATATTTGTTTTAAATTTGAATTGTTTTATTTAAAAGTAGACATTCGCATAAAGCTTTCTTTAGACATATGTTTCATGGTTGTGTGATTCAGATCATTTTTGTGATGTGTTTCAGAAATATGCTCATGAACACAGAGACAGCTGAAAGCTCACCCTTTTTTATTTTCTTTATTTTACAAAAGCACAATGTTTCATTGTTATATTATGTGTACACAAATAAAAGTAGACCCTTTAGAGTCTCTAATGATGTCTTACACTTATCGGTATACCCAAAAATGATGAAGTATTTTAAGTTGTTTCTGCTGTAATGACGAAAATATCCAGCAGGACGCGCCGGCGCATTGGGGTCCGTTGACCCCAGAGGGTTAACACAAAATCACTGGCAGTATAATTTTTTTCACTTTTCTCAAATTTTCATGATATTCACAACATGAATAGTGGAGGTCAAGACAGGCAAAGGAGTGCATGTTTCTAGTTTCTAAGTGGTCTTGGGGACCGGCGTATCAGAATTTAGTGGAAAACGGTGTGGGAAAACGGCAGCCGAGTGGAACGGGGATCCGCCTCAAGACATGTACAAGTACAAGACATGTGTCAATGATGGGAGAGCAGCATAAGGATGCATGCGTTACACTTGCTTTAAATAGCCTGCTGGTAGCAGCAACACTCGCATAATGCCATACCACCCTGAGGGTGCCATAGAGCAAACAGGAAGAGAGTTGGCAGTTTGGAGTGAGCAGTTGGTGAGAGAGGCTCAACTTTTTTCTGTTTTTTGTTTGTTTGTAAAAGTTTTTTTTTGTTTTTGATTATTTGAGCTTGTTTGTTAAAGTTTATACACTTCCCAGCAGTGTTTCACAGACTGGGTTGTATCTTTCAATTTTGAGTTTGTTTTCATAATGGATGGATTACAAGGCAACGACACGGACATGGCATAAGAAAGATGAGAGAAAACAGACGGAGCAATGGATAAAAGACAAAGAGATGGGCAATGGCGAATGGATTATAATGAGGGAATATATTCAAAGGAGGCTACGGTGATTGTGGATCTGACAGAAATGAGAGATGCAAGGGCAGAAGATATAATGAAAGCAGTCATTGAAAGGCTCGGAGGAGGGAAGATTTTAGCGGTGAGACTGAGACAAGGGAAGGAAAATGAAGTTACATTGATAAACAAAGATGCGTGCGATGATCTGGACGAGGGACTGATGATAAAAGAGAAGCTGTGTGAGATTAGAAGACTGAAACAAGAGAGTATGTGGTTTCTTTTATTCATTTGCTGGCCTATATTGGGGACTAAGAGATTTTAGATAAACTACAGACTTTGGGAATTTAACCCTTAGGTACCTTGTACCGTCAGCAATGTCTGTGCCCAGGTACACTCTACTCTTGATAACAGATGCAGGTGTAACTCCCAAAGGAGGTTACATCCTTGCCATGTAGTACAAAATTTGATACTGAAGAAGGCACTCAATACTTCCGGATCATGCATGATCGTCAGGTTAAAACCTGTCGATTGTGCATGAATCCGGGACATATGTTCAAAGATTGTCCTGAGTTCAAATGCTATCAGTGTGAAGAACAAGGACATTTTGCATGGGATTGTTATGCAGTTAAGTGCCCGGACTGCAGAAAGGTGATGGTAAGATGCAAGTTTTGTATGGAAGAAGAGAATGAATCAAGGCATGCAGAGTCAGACGATGTAGGTGGGCAAATGCTGAAAGAAAATAAACCGGAAAATGCTAATGAGACTGAAAAAGATGGAGGGAATAAAGAGATTAATGTGGAGAATCAGAAGGAGATGGAAGAGAAAAGACAGGAAACAGCAATGGAAGAAGGAATCTGGACACCATTTGAAATATCACAAGAAACAATGGAAGAGATGGAGAGGCAAGGACATGAACTAAACGATGAAGAAAAGGAAAAACTAGAGACTGAGAAAGGAGCAGAGAAAATGGACTGCAGAAAGGACAGAAGGGAGACATTAAGAAGACTAACAGTTAAGTTAATACCAAATGTGGATTCTGCCAAGAAAAAGAGACTTTTAAGAAAAGAAAAGTGTAAAGAATTGAATATGTGGGAAAATAGATTTAAAGTGCTGCTGGAGGATGAGGAGGAAGAAGGTGACTAAGAAAACAGAAATGTTTGGTTTTAAGTATTTATTTATTTTTTATGCTTTTAAATATTGTATCGTGGAATGCTAGGGGTTTACTGAACATGGAGAAATTTGAAAAGATGGGGGAGTTATGCAAAGCAGATGTAATTTTATTGCAAGAAACAAATTGGAAAAATGAAAGTGTTAAAAGGTTACAAACTAAATGGGATGGTAATATACATTTTAACAATGGAGATGAGAAAGCAGGTAGGGGGGTAGCTATTTTAATTAAAAGAGGAATATGTGAAAAAGAAAAGGTAATATTTGATGATAAAGTAGGGAAAAGAATGGCTGTGAAAATAGAAAAAGGAGAAGAGGATTTTATTATTTATAATATTCATGCACCAAATGAAGAAAAAGAAAAGGTTGAATTTTTAAAAAAAAGTTAATTTTAATTTAAAAAAAATGGCAGAAGGTTATTTAATAGGGGATTTTAATAGTGTTTTTACAGAGTTAGATCTGGCAAGTAAGATGGTTTTTAAAGCAGATAAAGGGAGAGAGGAGTTGGTGAAAATAATGGCAGACTTTAATTTAATAGATGTGTGGAGAGAAAGAAATAGAACCAAGAGGACATTTTCAAGAATACAAAGGGTAATGAAGGAGATGAAACGAAGTAGAATTGATTATGTTTTATGCAATGGGGACATTGAGGGAAGTATCAAAAATGTATTTTATAAAGAAGTTTGTTTTAGTGATCATTCATTTTTAAATGTGAAATTAGATTCTACAAGAGTGGATAGAGGAGCAGGGGTATGGGTTCTAAATGCAGACATTTTAAAGGACGAATTTTACAAAGAAAGAATTAAACAGATATTAGAAATCAGTAAAATGAATGGAATGTACTTAGAAGAAAAAAGAATATGGTGGGATTAATGTGAAATTAGACAAAGAATTTCTCAATCCAATATTTTAAAAGTCTAAGAAAAGTGAAAAAGAGTAAGGAAATGGAAATAAGAAAAGAGCTAGAAAAAGAAACAAATAGAGGAAAATTAGAGGGAAGGAGAATTGGCTAAAATGTTAATGTTACAAGATCAATTAAGAGTAATGGAAGATGAAATGTGTAAGGGGGGCTATCATTAGAAGTAAAGTAAAGTATGTTGTGGAGGGGGAAAGGAGCACAACATTATTTTTTAATCTAGAGAAAAATAGACAGAGGGCTGATTTAATGAAGGAGGTGTTAGACAAAAATGGAGAAATAAAACGAGGAACAGAAGAGATTTTAATAACAGTAAAGGATTTTTATAAAGACATGTTTGAGAGACAAGGGATAGATAAAGAAGAGGACGTTTTTTTTTTAAAATCAAATAAAATTAAAAGTTTCTGTGGAAGACAAGTTTATATGTGAAGGAAATAGATAACGCAATAAGGCAATTAACTATTGGGAAGAGCCCAGGTTTAGATGGATTAACAAATGAGTTTTACAAGAATTTTAGAGAAAAAATAGTCCCGATTTTAAAGGAAGTTTATGAGATTTTTAAAAAAGAGGAGTTAAGTGAAAGAATGAAGATAGGGATGATCAAAATGATTTATAAAAAAAGGGGGAATCCAAGCGATCTTAAGAACCATAGGCCATTAACAATGCTAAACACAGATTTTAAAGTTTTAGCAAACGTTTTAGCCAATAGACTAAGGAAAGTTTTACCTAAAATCACAAGCACCACACAGACGTATGGAGTACAGGGAAAAGATATATTGGATATAGTTCAGAGTATAAGACACACAATGTTTTATATGAAGGAGAAAAATAGGAATGGATATTTAATCAGCTTGGATTTAGTGAAGGCATTTGATCGAGTGGAGCATGAATATTTATTCAATGTTCTTAAAGGGTTTGGATTTGGGGGAAATTTTAGAAAATGGATTAAGATTTTTTTATTCAAATATTTTAACATGTATATAAATGTAATGGGTTTTTATCTGAATGTTTTCAACCGACAAGATCCATAAGACAAGTATGTCCACTGTCTGCCTTACTTTATTCACTAGTAGCTGAGCCCCTAAATTCTTAACAATAATTTTGTCATTGTAAAACAGGCTTTAAGAATTAAACGATTGTCTTTTAAATAGTCAATTATTTACCTTACAGCAAAGGAGCAGACATACCTCTGAACACAGTTTTGTTTTATAAAATGTTTTATTAATAAAATTGCATTATTCATTTCAAAAAGTTAAACAATGTACAATATGAATAAACTATTTACATTAACATCTTAAATCACACCTCTCTTTTTTTTTAACTAATTAAAAAAAAAAATCACCATCCTTAAAATATAAAAAATGGAAGGTCAGTTATTTTTTTAAAAAGCCTCTTTAGTTTGTCATCCCAAGACTGAATTTTTTTTTCACTGAATAAAATATATGAATCTTATAAATTCCCTTGTCATGTGCCAGCTTCCTGTAGACATAAGTCATACAATAAAACACCAGCACACTCACACAGAAACCAGACGAACCACAAAATATATCAACACGAAAACAATAATGTAACTATCAGAAATGTTGCATTCTCATGAATGTACATACTATAAATGACAGTGGCTCATCAGTCAAGATTCATTTCCTCCTCCATCAAGCCTTTTCCTGTCCTGTGAGAAGCTCCTGCTTTCTGTTGACATACAAAATCACAAAACTATATTTCAGTTCATCCTTTCAGTCACTAAATGTACATGCCCTATAACATCAACATATGTACAAATCAAAAACTATTTGTTGAGTCATGAATGAACTGACTTCTTTCGTGAGGGCTGGTAAAGATTCTGAAGATGAAGATTCAGAGCTCTCATCCCTCATAAATTTTCCACTCTCAAGATTTTCATTTTTTGAAGACATAAAAAGCATAAAACGAGACAGCAGTTCACATGTTCAAACACTAATCTCACATCCCCCAAAACTGCAACAGTGAAATAATATTGTAAATCTCAAAATGTTTGAGTAAAACAAATGAATTCTATGGTCATTGGAAATAATGAGTAAGAAATGTGTTTTTGTGTGTGTGTGTGTGTGAGAAATATAACTGTACCCACAAATATACACATGTACAAAATCTCCTCTGCATTAATCAGATTTTGGTTCCTGAAATCAGCTACAGGCCTCTGTATATATAGTTTATATCTAACTGAACAGGGGCTTGTAGCTGACTAATAAAATCATTGAAGTTAATGGAAATATAATTAAGAGTCTCGTGTGTGTGTGTGTGTGTGTGTGTGTGTGTGTGTGTGCGCCCATAAATGAACATACCTGTTTTATGGGGGCCTTCTGTGTGTTGCCAGAGCCAGCACCCAGCTCGTCTTCCTGGTCAGAGACACGGACCCATTTTTGGGGTTTTTGACCCTTGCGGCTGAGCCTTGCTCCATGTTCAAAGCTCAGCAGTTTTCTCAATCTAATGACTTTGGAGACCGTCGAAGAGGCTTTATAGAACCTCTTTGCAGCCTCCGAGTCATGGCACATGTATTTCTCGATCTTTCCCTTCTCTTTTTTAGAGAGGTGCCTCTGCGCCTGGATAAAGTACACAATCACAGGTTTGTTTTAGAAAAATAAAATGATAAACATTTACAGTCATATTCAGCTTTCATGTAATATGGTTGCAGATTAATATTTATGTATAATGATGTAAATAAGGGTTGATGTGGATGACTTTCCAGTCAGTTCTACAATAAATGTCATTTATTTTCAACCACACTTGAGTGGTCATGGAGCTCCTCAATACCATGAATGTGGGTGCTGGTGCTGGCAGACCAAATTTCTCCCATATAATTGAAAATGCAGAATGGAGAGTAGTAAATATGATATACCTTGTGACAAAAATGATTGATGGTCTATGATTGATGACATATTTGGTGTACCTTTGACCTCCCCTCCCCACCCCACCCCTCCGGCAGTTGTACAGGCTGTGGTATGAATTGGTTGGTCAGCTGTTTTGATACCCCATCTGTGTATTTAAAAGAGTAGACAAATTATTAATCTTTAATGATGTACATTGTTAATGGAAACTGAGATGACAAAAATATTGGTATAAGAATTGTTTTCCTCATCTGTTCAATTAAATAATTGATGTAATCATTGAGGTGTTTTTCAAAAACATGATAAGTAATGTGTGTGGTGTTATTGTATTTATTATTATTATTGTAGGTGATAAAAAGTGGTTATTACATTTAAAATGTGTTTAAACGATGTCTCTTTTAATGTTTGCAATGCTTGGTGCTAAATCATGGTATAAGGCAGTACTTTTACAGAGGCTAAAATGTGTTTCTAAAACAGTGGATATTAGTTGAACCAAAACTCATTCAGACACAAAGTGGTGAAAATGTGTATCTAAAACAGTGGATACTGACATTCAGATGCAAAATTTGAATAAGACTTTTTTTATTTTTAAACAAAGCGTATCATATTCCCGTATGGTCTAGCGGTTATGATTCCTGGTTTTCACCCAGGCAGTCCGGGTTCAACTTCCGGTATGGGAATCTGTTACATGTTTGCCCCTGCTTAGTTGGGATATGCAAAAACAATGCATTTCACTGACTCTGTACTCTGCACAATGACAATAAAGTTGAATCTTAATTGTAAGTGTCACTATAAAACTTTTATATAAATATGTTTAACAGTTAATTTCAACAAACACCATTTAATTGAAATAGTAAAATGTATCTTTAAACAAAGAATCTTACATTTCTCGCTTAAAGTCCTTTTACAAGCTCATCCAAATGATAATGAAGAAACTAGACAAGAGCCCCAGTGGCGGGTGATGTGTAAGAATTCATTCATAAACATCTCTCAAGAGGAACCAAGTGTATATGTGTGTGTGTGTGTGTGTGTGTGTGTGTGTGTGTGTGTGTGTGTGTGTGTGTGTGTGTGTATTTGTTGTGGAACATTCCAATGGTGGGCGCCTGATGTTAAATCATTATGTATGCATTTTGTGAACAGATCGACAACTATTTAAAAACAGAGTGTCTTGCGGGCAGCATTTTTAATTTATTATTCTGTATGCCTTGGGGGAGCGTCATGGAGTTCTGTTAGATTCAATGGTCAGCATAATCTATCATCTCACAGCTGTAAGTTAATGATCCCCCGGAAGCAAATGCGTAAGAGACAAAGCATCATTGTATCAACGAGAAAAGTGCTGAGAGGCCAGAAGTATGCCAATATCAAATATACCCATGCTGCATTAAGAGTTTTTAACTAACATCAATATTGTAATTTAACAGTTTCATCACACGCAATCACCTACTAAAAATAAAACTAATACACTCAATAATATTATAATTAAACGGCTACAAACCATATGTTTTATTTATGTAAGTGGTTAAACAGTTATTAGGTAGCCTAAGTTATACTCTTTTAAAACGGTATTTATTTCATCCATGTATGTGTTTCTTCAAGCGCATTCGTCTGCTAAAAATAAATTAAAAAAAAACACCCAATAATAGTCTAATTAAAAACCAACTAGTTAGTTAAATCACAAGACTGAAATCAATAATATTATAATTAAAGTTGTGTATCCTCATGGGGGAAAATGTTTCGGACAAAGGCTGTGCTGGGTTTTGTTTGCAAGAATTCGAACGTCATTTTAAATCTTTGATCTCTGAATATTTCACAACAAAAATAATGGTTGTATATTGACAGTCCTTTTATATTATCAAGCATAGCTTAAACTATCAAATACATCAATAGTGGTGTATTCAATTCTAAAAGAGTTTTAACTAAACATACATCCAAGAAATAGTTTACACAAATTAATGCTTTGTACTACATATCTGGTTAATAAATATCCATTCTTCTACTAAACATAATGAATATATTCAACCAAGCGTGTGAAAGGAGTAGATAAAACTGTTAAGGTTATTTCGCATCAGCATTTCTTCATGCTCATTCATCAACTAAAAATAAATAAAAAGAGAGGATGTCACGCACATTTATGATCTAGACAATAAAGCGCCGATCAGTGGGGGGTATGTGATTACCCAGAGTAGCGCTGCCTATTTAAACAGATTGTCGAGTGTTTGTGACCATACCAAAGCTAAATCATTCTGGGTTTTGTGTACGAGACAACAGCAGCTGTGTAACACATCGCATTAATCTTTAAAATGGCTTTTATTTTCAGAAGTATGTGATGCTTGTACAATAATTTTGAAATATTTGTACTTTACAGGTAAACGTACATTTTGGTAAATTGATGTTTAATCATTTTTCTACGGAATTTAGGACCGATAGTTTCAGCAAGGACCTTGTTCCAGACAATACCGATAATGCTGTCTCATCTCCCGCGGTGCCGGTGGTGTCAGATGAACCCCTGTTGGTAAACGATGCGGGGGATGTGCTTTCGGCGATTAACACAGTCTTGGATGGTACGGACAGCGATACGACGTGTGTGGAAGAGCCGGTGGTGATTGCTGGTGAATCTCTGCCATCAAATCAATAGAACTTTTCCCATGATTTGTTGATTGAACTGTGTGAACGGAATCGAAGGGCGGACGAGAAATTGGATATCATTTCAGATAATGTCAAACGCCTTTGTGACTGTTTTCATATGGTTATGACGAACTCAGAAGAGCAAGGAACTCTTATAAGGATTATCCTCGACCGTGTCGGAGCAAATCGTGAGGTGTTAAATAAATGCGACCATGTTCTTCAGAATTCCTACAGAGAGAATCAACTAATGGTAACGGCATTATCTAACATTAATAACATTGTCAATGCTGGCAGATGATAACTGATTTATGTTAAAAGGTGTTGTTTTGGTTTATCTAGTTGATTTGTGATTGTTTTTTCATAAAGTGGTTTGTGTGGTTGGTGTATAATCAGTGGAGAATAAATCTAAATTGAAAAAAGATTTTCAAATATGGCTAGTGAAAAAAAAAGATTACGTTCAAACAATGATTTGCAAGATTGTCAACCAGACCTTGAACAAAACCCTTCTGCAAGAACTAGATATGATCATTTGTCAAATATTGAATGGCTACAAAACATTATTGATGATCAGATGGAGTTTTTAGGACCTGCCTATTTGGATTTAAATGGTAGATTAGAGGCTATTATTCAAACACAGAGAGAGCATATAAATGCTTCTAATAACAACAAAGACTGTAAAAGGTTAAATATTTCGTTAGAACCATCATCACACAGTTCCACAATGGATGATCTAAACGATACAGAGACGCAAACATCAGAACCACCATACTCTAATTTATGCAAAATATTAGAAGATATTATTAAAAAGCATGAAGAAATGGCCTCAACACCTAGTCTGTGTGAAAGATTAGAAGCGATGATAAAAATGCAAGAGGCTGATAATAACGAGGTTGACAATAATGCGATTGTTAATAATGAGGATGATTTGTTTGTTGATGCAGTACAGATTGGTGTTGTAAGCAATATTTCATCAGACACGAATGCCCCCCATGTGAGTTTAAGTCAGCACGATATTGATGAATTCGTTAGAAACGGTGGCGTTTTAAACGAATTCACAATTGTGTCAAGACCACGTTTCAATGGCATAGAGATACACAGAACTCTAAATTTAAGGGAATTAATATTTACAGACCTTGCTGCATACAGTACATCTGTGCATAATGCATTGTCTGAGATGGTGTCATTTTCCAGACAGATGGCAGGGGAATCGGGGGTTATTAATATAGCTCTTAGAGGTCCCAGTCTGAAATCTGTGTATTATCACCTAGTAATGCCTACGATGAAAACATTTTTGTTGAACAATTTGAAAAAATTATGCAGAGCAATACAATACGAAAGTGATGGCTGACGACAGTTTGCAGTTACACGCATCCATAGCCAGAAGTAAGAACGGTGGCGCTCGTCGAAAGCTGGTTGATATAGCACATGACGAAGTAGTTAGAAGAAAACGAATGAATTTATTCTCCCCCCGTCAATACATCAAACAACCTGTGCTTTTCAATATGCCTCGCATATTTTCTCGACCCGCAGATTTCCCATGACAACTTAGAAAGCAGGGGTAAAACAATTCAAATTGCTGGCGGTTTCACACCTCTGGATAAAATAGGTCTAGGAGACATTGCGAAATTTGAACAAGCATTAGGCATAAAAATTGTTGACTTTCACAGGTCAAGCGCTGGAAAGATATTTGGATAGAAAAATATTTAACTTCTGATGAACCACACCCCAAAACAGCACATCTTTACATTCATGATGCTCATTATTACATGATAAAGAATTTGAAAGCATTTATAGGGTCTGCATATGTATGCAACTTCTGTTACACAGGTTATGCAAGCAGACAGAATCATGACTGTAAATATGTGTGTTCTGTGTGCAATGATAGCGAATGCTACAAGCATCCTAAAAACACAATACACTGTCAAGACTGCCTACGCTACTGCAGATCTAGCTACTGTTTTAAAGCCCATAAAATAGTACCTCCTACGAATGATGATTGTGGTAGATCTCCTTGCGATACTACAAAATATTGTCGTAAATACGGTAAACGTTACTACACTGCTGCCAAAAACCCCAAACCTCATAACTGTCCAAATGATAAGTGTTTACATTGCGGGGATGATGTAAGCCGCGGAGGTCAACACCAGTGTTTCATACAACCTACCATTCCCAAGGAATATACAGACCGTTACATTTTCTGTGATTTTGAAACACGCTGTGATAATGGAAAGCATGTTGCTAATTACGTGTGTGCCATGACTTTTGATGGTGAGAAATTTGAATTTGGAGGCGAGGGATGTGTGAGACAACTCGTTTGTAGGTTTAGACAACCGAGATATAAAAATTACACTTGGGTAGCGCATAATGCAAGTGGATTTGATAACTTTTTAATTCTGGAGTATTTTTGCAATGCAGGACTCCAACTTAACATAGTAATGCAGGGGTGTAGAACCATTTTCATGTATGATGAAACTTTTAGACAACGTTTTATCGATTCTTACTCATTCCTCCACATGGCTCTGTCTAAGACATCTTCTGCATTAAATTTTCAAAATAAAGAAAAAGGGTTCTTTCCTCACCATTTCAACAGACAGGAAAATCAGTCTTATATAGGTCCTTACCCTGCAAAAAACTACTACGGTTACAGTACCATGACAGATAGTACCAGGGCAAAATCTTTGATTTCAAAAAAGAGATCGGGCTCTATTGCATGAACAACGTTGTTTTATTATGTGAAGCATGCATTAAATTTAGAGAAGCGTTCCTGCTATGCACACAGGTAGATCCGTTCAGTTGCTGTATGGGTACTTTCAAGATGCAATTTCTCTCTAGAAATACACTGGCTCTGACGCATAATAATGCATACGTCAATCAGTATAAGACATTCTCTAACATATCTATTGAATGGCTTGAGTACGTGAAAAAATCCCGCGACGTAGACATCCACCATGCCCTAAATCACGGTGAGGTAAAATTTGGAAGCTACTTTGTTGATGGATATTACAAAAAAGATGGGGTACGAAAAGCTCTAGAATTTGCCGGTTGTTTTCACCATGGTCACGAGTGTCGTTACAGACCTGACTATGCAAATCCCCTGTCAAATGTTCCTTTTGGAGTACTCAGGAGGATGTTTAATGAAAAGCTTGATGTGTTGCAGAACGCATACTGTTTAGACGTTGAGGTGATGTATGAGTGTGCATGGAAGACTCTTAAGAAAACTGATCCTCATGTAATTGCATTTATGACCACTTATTCGGCTCCTGAGAGACTGAAACCACGTGATGCCCTCTTTGGGGGTTGTACAAATGCTTACAAGCTATACCACAAAACTACAGAAAATGAGAAGATCAGATATGTTGATTTCACGAGTCTTTATCCTTACTGTCAGGCTCGAAAAAGCTACCCTGTTGGACATCCTGAAATAATCTTCAAGGATTTTGAACCCCTTGAAAATTATTACGGGCTTATTAAGGCAACAATGATACCACCTCAAAAGCTCCTATATCCTGTACTCCCTTATAGGTGCACCGGGAAACTCATGTTTCCTCTATGCAGATCATGTGCTGAGAAACAAATCAATGTTACACCTTGTACGCATACAGATGAGGAGAGATCTATCTCAGGCTGCTGGGTGAGCATTGAATTGTTAAAGGCGATTGAGAAGGGGTATCTTGTAATGGAAGTCTCAGAGGTGTGGCACTTTGCAGAGAAATCGGAAACGCTGTTTTCCGATTATGTAAAGACCTTTCTGAAGTTTAAACAGGAGGCCACAGGCTACCCCTCTCATGTAGTCACCGAGTTAGAAAAAAAAGCCTATATCGATGATTACTTTGAAAAAGTAGGGATTAAACTCGATCCTGCAAAGATCTGTCACAACCCTGCACAGAGGTCTATCAACAAATTGCTGCTGAATAGTCTGTGGGGGCGTTTTTCAATGAGAGAAAATCTGCCCACTTCTAGTCTTTTGAAAGACCCAGAAGACTTTGCTCACATCATATTTGCCTGTCAGTATGACGTTAAATATTTCACATTTGTGTCTGATGAAATTGTGCTGGTACAGTATCGTCACGATGATGGTGCCATATACAGCACACGGGATGTGAATATATTTCTGGGGGCCTTTACAATAGCACACGCATGGCTAGAATTGTATAGCCTTATGGATAAACTGGGGGATAGATTGTTGTATAGCGACACAGACAGCGTTATCTTTATCTCTAGAGACAGCGACTGGGAACCACCTCTGGGTCCTTATTTAGGAGATCTTACTGATGAAATTGGCAATGATGATCACATAACAGAGTTTTGCTCAGGTGGTCCTAAAACATACGGATATCGCACTGCTAAAGGTAAAGTGTGTATGAAAGCAAAGGGTATAACTTTGAATGCCGAAAATTCCATGGCCATTAGATTAGACACATTGATTGGTCTTGTTGACAGTTATGTAAAAGCGCATGACACCCGACACATCCTAGCATACACAGACAACATCGTGAGGAATAAAAAGAACTTCACCTTGCAAAACAAGTCAGTTGTTGAAAAGTTTCAAGTGGTGTATAATAAAAGGCAGCTATTCCCTGATTATACAACGATACCATATGGCTACTAATCATTTTTTAAACCACCGCAGTGTGCAAGAGGTTGATGGTTTTGATTTTAGACTTCAACATCCTTTTTCATGTGTGATAAGTGGACCTTCAAATTCTGGAAAGTCTTATTTTGTAAAAATGTTGTTGGAAAATGCTGTAAATATGATTTCTAAAAAGATTGAAAACATTGTGTACATATATGATTGCTGGCAACCACTGTATGATGAAATGTATAAAATGTATAACATTAAATTTGTGGAAGGAATACCGCAATCTCTGAATGATGATGATTTATTACCTGTCAATAAAACTAATCTGTTGATAATTGATGACATGATGGAGGCGAGTGGAAACTCTGAAGTGGAAAAGTTGTTCACTCAATATGTTCACCATAGAAACCTCAGTGCTATTTATATTGTGCAGAATTTATTTTTCCAAGGTAAATCCAGCAGAACCATCAGTTTGAATACAAATTATTTAATATTTTTTAAGAATCCTCGTGATAACAATCAGATAAATGTGTTGGGAAAACAAATGTACCCCGGAAATACAAAATATTTTATGGAATGCTATCAAGATGCTACCAACCAGCCTTTTGGATACATCATGATAGACTATAAAGCAAAAACCGCTGAGCATTTTCGTCTCAGAACGGGTTTACTTTCAACCCAACCAGCAGTTTACATTCAAAAAGAAAACAGTGATTTTGGTGAAATGTCTTCTAGACTGTCTAGAAATCTCCCCCTGTTAAAAATGCTATTTAAAGCGACCTCGATGCAAAGGTGTCGTATTATGCAATCAGCATCTGATGAACTCATTTTAACATTGTGTGAGGTAGCTCTTAATGTTCTCTATGGTACAATTCCGCTAACGACCCAGCAACACCGCCGGTTGAAGAGGAGAAGGACTGAAATTAAATACATAGCCAATAAAAAGATTGGTGTGTCCAGAAAAAAACGCATGATCAACCAGAACGGAGGATTTCTGCTTCCGCTCTTGAGCATAGCAGTCCCCTTTATAACCAGTCTGATAATGGCTAAACAAGGTTGAAGATGGAGTACACTGAGAAGCTGTTTTTAGTTCCTCAAAATCAATTAGATAAACTAAAGATGTCCAATTCCCGAGAATCTATTCAACAAACCGTGGAAGACGATCTGGATATTGCTATAAGAAATATTTTGAATAAAGACAATTTGGATGCTCATGAGTAGGCCAAACTTTACACCTCAGTTTTACAAAGATTTTTGACAGTAGTTAAACAGGGGGATCGGGCCATTAACACCTTAACGCTTGCATTACCACCCCCGATGCGTCTCACAAAGAGTCCTTTATCCCCCCTGTTGAAGATGGTGGGGTCGATGATGTTGTTGCTGATGTGTTGAAAAATGTACCATTGAAAAGTGTGAAAAATGCAAGATACATCATGGATAAAATGTCTAAAGCCAAAGAAGTTTCATCTTGGAATGATTCGGGAGAGTTTGTATTTAAAGGCATCACTATACAGGGATCACACGTGTTGGATCTTGTGAAGAGTATAACAACCCCACATAAAATTAGGAATGACCGTAGTCCTCATGGTTGGACTGAGTTTTTGCAGGCAATTGCCGCTTTAAACATACCCTATTCAACAGTCCCAAACCACACGGTTAGACATGTAATAAGTTCATTTAAAACCAAACCGTCTACATCGTCCTCTATGGTACAAAGAATGTATTTAAGTACACCTTCTTCTAAGGGGTCAGAGGTATCATCGTTTAAATCACCATCTCGTGATCAAAACGAGTGGCTGTCATTTTGACGTTGTATAATTTTGTTGTATGTTGTATTTTTTGTACAAATTAATCATGTGATATTCAATAAATCTATGACGTTACATTTTGGCATTGTGCTCTTTTTATTTATTAGAAACAGTCGTTTTACAAATCATGTATTTAACATAAACGTTTCACCCATTTGAACACATTGAATACACTTAAATGCAGTACTATTACAATGAGTTATCCTTAGTTTTTTCACAAAATGCGATACAAGAACATCATTATTAATTAAATCATCGCTATAAAGCATCATAACATCATCATAATCACGACCTCGAATCATATGATATAGGAAGAAAACCCAATGATGACCACATGTGTCAGACATAAAATGCTGAACTTGTTTAGCTGAATATTGAATGCATGTTGAATTCCTTTTTAGAAAATCAATGATTGATACAGGAAAACGAATAAAATCAGGTCTATTACCGAAACTGTCAAAGAAAAATGCTGAACCATCCTTATTTATGTAAATAGCCAGCCAGTGTTCACCAGGGAGGTGTGAAGGTTGTGTGTTGATTATGACAGACGTGGGTAGTGTTCTTAACGGATCCTTCGGTAAATGATCACAAGGTAGTACACCAAGAAATTGCGTGTTTTATTTGATTCTCTCCATAGCCACGGTAAGTTGTATGGTGTTCATGTTTTTAATTAATAGTAGTCAACAAGAACCTGTCTTCGGTTAAAAACTTCAATGATGTTGTCAAGAACAGCATAAACAATCAGATTAATGGTTCTTGGAAGCGGTTGTCTGAACCGCACTTCTAGTCTGATATTCCCAGACTTAACAAGCGAGATGTGTTGACCACACTCTTCGTCTGGAGTGAGGTTAAAACCATAAAGGGTATAACCCTGCAGAAAATCTTCTCTGTCGATTACCAATGCTTGGTTTTTTAGATGTCTTCCAGACGAAAGCGCGAGCTGGTAAAACTCTCGTACAGCGGTGCCTGCTCCAAAGTCGGGTTGTAATGGTTTAGCGGGGTGTTGCTGACCGTCCAGATAAACAGCTAGAAACTCCAGATCATAATGTTTAAATGCAAATGGATTTTTATCGTATGCTCCTGTAAAAGCATCATTATCGACCATACCCAATATGATAGATTTGGGGAGTGTTCCTAAGAATAGGTTTTCCTGGTTTGATACACGGCCTCCAGCTGGTATTGAAAAATTTTTCAGACAGACTCTATCAATTGGATATTTAGCTGTGGTTGAGAGAAGTGCTTGAGCGTGCCCCAGTCTCACTCCTGGTGAAACTGATACTTTTTTGACAAACAGAGAAGCTGATAAAATATTTAGTTTGTATGCTATAGCATCACTCCTCATTAGACAAAATTCATCTTTGCCTCTTGTCAGACGGATTTTAATGTCCACCCCATTAAGCATTAGTTTTTCTTGAAAGAAAATATCACTGTGTATGGGTGATAAAAGTTCGACTACGGCACTTTCGTTGCTAAAGGCAGCCCTCTTTGTCAGACCAATGTTAGCCCCTGCCGGGTCGCCTACATCCATATGTCCTGCTGAGTCTTTGTAAAATAATCCTGCTGAGAATACACTTTCCAGGGTATCTTTACCATAGTTTAAAAGGCATTCTATAATGCATCGATAAGGGTATGTGTTTGTACTGTGAAAAACTAGTGTTTCTTGGATAATTAACCAGTCCAACAGGGGTCCCATCTCTGATATTTGAACCGTCCGGATTTGTGATTTTAACACGCATGTAAAGTAGCGTATTATTCAAATCTACATAATCTTCACCATTCCCTGCTATGAAGAATTCCAAGGGGGTGCTGTCCGATATTGCAGATAGAGGAGGTATTTCAATGTATGTGTTTTTTTCAATAGCCGTCTGAGTCATCGGTACTGTAAACAGATCCAGTTCGGATTTAATACATTCTTCGGACATGGTATGTAGCAGAGCCATGGTTTAGAATATAGTTTTAACAGATCTCTTAACCGATCCAGATGAGACGCGCTTCACAGCTCTCTTTCGTCTTTGTTGTCTAACTGCAGCTTTCTTAGGGTGTTTCCTGGTTTTATTTACCGCTTGACCACTCCACCCCCTCCTCACTCCAGGTGGTTTAGGCCTCCGTTTACGTAACACAACCATTAACCCCGACTCATCTTGAGCTTTATTGTTATTAAAGGAATGTGTCATAGCATTGGTGACAACATCACTGACTATGTTTTTAGCAGCATTTTTAAGGTGTGGTTTGGCTATGCTGAAACCTCTTTTTAACAACGGAAGAGCCATTCTAAACAACCCCCTGAAAAGTCCTCCGAGACCTGCCCCATACATAACACCTCCACCTGCATACCCCGGCATTCCACCGCCTGCTTGATTTTTATAATAGTTTACATAATGAGTAGGATCCATTTGGTACGGGTTATAATACGCCATTTTTTAAAGGATCGGTTGTTTCACAGGTCTGAAGTGTAGTTTAACGACAACTTTACCGTAAGCAAATGGCACCCCCCTGTTTCTGTCGTCTTTGAGTTCAATACAAATATCTCCAATAGAATTTTTATTCACTGACACGTAGTGCGCTCTGTCATATGTCACACTGACCATTTCACGGCCCGATCCGGTTATATGTACACACCTCAAAAGCGGAACGTGTGCATCCCCCACAGTTTGATATTCGATAACATCTGTGTACACGTATATGCTGTAAAATCCACCGTTTATGTCGGTTTGGTGTGGTGTGTACACTGGTGTAAAATTGTTTTCACTATGCTCTTTTACAGATTCTAATGGTTTCTCCGGTATTACACCCAAAATAATGGCTAGTTTACCATCGAATGTTAAGGCTACTCCTAGTGGCACTGTCATGTAAACTTTGTTTTTCAATGATCGTAACCGAGACGTACATGATTAGGTAGCAAAGCATTTATCTCCCTAATTACAGGTGCAATTTTGTCATAATATCCGCTTTTCAGATTTATGCTCTTAAAATTTTTGTTGACGATTGTTGTGAACTTATTCCTTCTAAAGTGTAGGAAACTCAGAAGCGAAGACCAGGAGACGTTGGGATATCTTTCAAGCAGGTTTCTTTATTGAGAACTCGCTGTGCGTCGCTGTAGTCATCCCAATCTAGTCTGAACTAAGGGAACTTTACATTGCAATTTATATACATTTAGGGGGAGGGATTTACATTGTGATGAACAAAGCATGCAAATGAAGAAGCCGTTCGCTCGATACTAAACTTTCCCCACCCATGCTCTCATACAAAGGGTGAGAGTCTCAGTAATCTGAAACAAGACTGGCAGGAATCTCGTGCTTAACAGATACTATGGTATTGGAACCTAAATTAAACATTTAATAAATTTGTAACACAACATTTCCCCCTTTGAGAGTTCTAATAACTCTCACACAATACAAATTTAGACACTTAAAAGTTAATTCTTGTAACTTGTGATCGTTACAGGCACATAGCACATGCTCTGTGTTGCTTTTCTCCAATTGCATGCTGACACAGAACCAAACATGCAATTAGGGTCCGTGAAGTTCTTACGGTAATAGTCTTTTCTGGTTGGAACTGTCATTTTCTCGTGAGAGGCGTGATTCATTTGTTGAATGAAACACTTGATACTGTGGACGCATAGATAGTACACCAGTAGGAGAAAGATCAACATAATTGCTATTTCCTTGATCCACATCCAGGGTTTACCTAACAGGTTTCCGAACCATGAAGAATTATCTTCAGTCATCTGGTGTAATTTTGCTGAAAGATCAAGAATGTCTTGTTGGATTTTGTTCAAGTTCTCTGTTGGATCCATTAACCCAGTGCAGCACTCAGGGCCAATAATGGTGCAAGCTTCCCCTTGCATTGCTAGAATGTAATCCAAGGCCACTCTGTTCTGTAAGATCATTATCTTGTGCGAAGCGAGAGTGTCCGTGATGTTACCCAGGGCTAAAGCCGTATCATTGGCCAACTTCTGTACAGAATTCGATAAGCTTCTGACTTGATCAAGGGCCTGCATGACACCATAAGACGGGATTAATGCTCCAAGAGTTCTTGACCACCATGTTTGTGCACAAGTGAGTCCTGGAATGCAGCCATCTTCTTTGTTTGTGGTAGGAGCTGAATTTTGTAGCAAACGTTCTTTCCCGCAAACAAGGCATTTCTTGACATAGTCATCAGCTCTAAGAATATGTTGTTTCTGGAGTCCACACTTGTGCGATGTCCATGATGGTTAGTAGTACGACAAACTTGATCATGTTGATGGATGACTGAAGGTTCCGTATGTGGGTCTCTGCGTTGTGTATTTTTTTTCTTTTGTGATAGTTGGCCCGGCAGTGGGTCTAGTTGTTTTCTGGAAGGTTGTGGCTTCATACGCAGGTGAGGAGGTCGGTGCGGATGGGTCTCGGGACAGCCATCAAGTGGTATCTGAACAGAGGAAGCACGAAAACAAAAGACAGTAGAGCAGTATTTGTTCTAACTCTAGGGTTGTAACTTTTTCCGAGTCTGCTATTGTTGTTCCTTCTGTCCCTATTTCTTAATTCCTTTGACACCTAAAGAACAGTGAGGTAAGGATGGACTAGTGGATGGGGAAGGCCTATGAGGGAGTCTTCACCGCAGGGTGGGCCCCCGACGCATGTTGCATTCGGTTCTTCCCTGGGCTCCTCACTGGTCCGTGTCCTATCCTATCCCTGTGGGTGGGGGAACAACTTTACAGTGTGACACATGAGTCCAGGTTTTCTTTCCCTGACACAATACTGCAGCTGCTGTAATCAACATCACTTGATGTGGTCCGTGCCACTTAGGCTCTAATGGCTTGTTTCTGAATGACTTTACCATGACCCATTGACCTGGGATGATTGTGTGTCCACCTTCTGTTGGAGTCTGCCAACATGACTCAACTCTCTCTTTGGCACTCTGTACTGCCTTTGTGAGGTTTTTACAGTAAGCGATCAGGGCATCTGAGGCAATGTGTACATCAGCATTTCTAAGATCAATCACACCTGGCATCTGCATTGGGCGTCCAGTAATAATCTCATGAGGGCTCAGTCCTACTGATCTGTTAGGTGACGCTCTCATACTACACAGTACTGCTGGCAGCGCTTCGACCCATGGTACTCCTTCCTGATGCATTTTGCTTAGCCTGGTTTTGATTGTTCTGTTCGATCGTTCAACTTGCCCTGATGCTTGTGGCCTATATGGGCAGTGAAGATTCCACTTAATCTTCAACATTCTAGACACTTCCTTGACTACCTGTCCTGTGAAGTGTGTACCTTGATCTGAGTCAATGCAATCTGGTAATCCCCATCTCTTGGCTGTTTCCACTGTGGCTCCTTTGTCTAACCATGTCCATGCTTCATACAGAGGAACGTCTTTGTACAGATCAATTATTGATTCAGGACGCAGAATTGTCTTCTGTGCTGTACTACCTGAACACACTTGTACAGTTGCATAGAAACAAGCCTGTTTAGCCGCTACATCAGCAAGAGAATTACCTTTAGCTTCTGTAGTATTAGTTGTGAGATGTGCTTTCACTTTGATCACTGGTAATTTCTTTGGAAGTTTCATGGCAAACATTAGATCTTTCACTAATCCAGCATGCTTAATGGGGGATCCAGAAGAAGTTAGAAACTGTCTGGTTTGCCAAATGACACCAAAATCATGAATTACCCCAAAAGCGTTTCTGGAATCTGTGTAGATATTTGCAACTGATCCTGAAGCTAGCGTGCATGCTCTTGTTAAGGCTACTAGTTCTGCAGCTTGAGCTGAAAAATGATCTGGAAGACGAACTGAAGCAACCACTTCAGTGGTGGACGTTACTGCATAACCTGCTTGTCTGTTACCTTCAAGGACTTGAGCTGAACCGTCAACAAACAACACAAATTCTGAATTCTCTATAGTAGTTTCTACATCTGTTTTTCCTATAGCTTTGTTGCGGTTCAATTTCTTGGTCAAGAGGAAACTCTAGCACGTAGCTCTTTGTTCTCTTTCTCTAGCTCTGAGTTATGCTGAGACTGTTCTGTAGCTTTTGCTAAAAGAAACTCTCTGTGGCAGCATATAATGCCTTTTATGTTTTTCTTGGGGATACTTGCTCCAAGCACCTTTTTACACTCATCTACTGACCAAGTATTGTCTGGGTGAATTTCATATTTCTGAGTTAGTTCCTGTCTAACTTTTTCAGTGACTATTAGGTTCATTTGTTCTCCTAACAGTGTTTTGAATTCATTATCTGACCACAAAGGAGTAGCAAGTCCACCTTTTTCAGTTGTGGGGATTAGTCTAGCACTTTTCCTAAACATTTGTGGATTTCTTTGTTACCACACAAACAAACACTAAAACTTCTCTGATCAACAGAGGGTACACTTGTTAACTCTGATTTAACTATTGTTAACCTTCCAAATTACCAACACTTCACACTTAACTTCCCTGCCTACAAGAACAGAGGATAAACCAAAATATTAGCACGAAATGCTAATCCTTCTCTGTGAACAGAGGATAACCAATATTAGCACGAAATGCTAATCTTCCCTGCCTGAACAGAGGATAACCAATATTAACACATAATGCTAATCTTCCCTGCCTGAACAGAGGATAACCAATATTAACACGTAATGCTAATCTTCCCTGCCTGAACAGAGGATAACCAATAGTAACACGTAATGCTAATCTTCCCTGCCTGAACAGAGGATAACCAATATTAACACGTAATGCTAATCTTCCCTGCCTGAACAGAGGATAACCAATATTAACACGTAATGCTAATCTTCCCTGCCTGAACAGAGGATAACCAATATTAACACGTAATGCTAATCTTCCCTGCCTGAACAGAGGATAACCAATATTAACACGTAATGCTAATCTTCCCTGCCTGAACAGAGGATAACCAATATTAACACGTAATGCTAATCTTCCCTGCCTGAACAGAGGATAACCAATATTAACCAAACTCTACAGCTGTCTGTTAACCTTTTCTCTGGCGGCGCAGAGGAAAATATTATTTTTTTTATTTATTTTTTTTTACTGGTCTGCAGCGGTTCTTTGAATAGAGTGAAACTCACTAAATCGTTGGTTGTACGGAAAGATTCCGTCTGGAACTCAGTCAGAAAAGTTCATTCTTTGTTGAGCTTGAAGTTTCAAGATTCAGTCTGGAACTCAGTCAGAAAAGTTCATTCTTTGTTGAGATCTTTGTTGAGCTTGAAGTTTCAATCTGGATTCAGGTGAGTAGCTCTATCCGGGTCACGGCACCAACTGTTGTGAACTTATTCCTTCTAAAGTGTAGGAAACTCAGAAGCGAAGACCAGGAGACGTTGGGATATCTTTCAAGCAGGTTTCTTTATTGAGAACTCGCTGTGCGTCGCTGTAGTCATCCCAATCTAGTCTGAACTAAGGGAACTTTACATTGCAATTTATATACATTTAGGGGGAGGGATTTACATTGTGATGAACAAAGCATGCAAATGAAGTAGCCGTTCGCTCGATACTAAACTTTCCCCACCCATGCTCTCATACAAAGGGTGAGAGTCTCAGTAATCTGAAACAAGACTGGCAGGAATCTCGTGCTTAACAGATACTATGGTATTGGAACCTAAATTAAACATTTAATAAATTTGTAACACAACACGATAACATCTCTCAAGAGGATTTTCGTATCATCATCAGTAATAGTTTACCAAGATCTAGGGTATTCAATTTCAGCCAGACCCACCTCCCAATTGCCTTTTAAGTTTATAGGTCTGGCTAATCTTGTTCTGTAATTCGAAATTCTGTTTTCGGGGTAAAGAGCTAATGAAGCATTGCATGGCAATGTGACATAAAACCCTGCTTTATCCATGACCGTTCACTGTAGAAATGAACTCAGATGTCAATTGTATATTTTTAATATGCTTTAAGAGGTCTGTAGATCTACAACATCTTTTTCATTAACCCAACTGTCAAACTTCGGAGGCCAACCCACCCACCGTACAAGAACCATGTTTTTTTTTACCACGCTTCTTGTCTAATATCTTTTCTACTTTAAAAGCATTGTCCTTGTCCATAATAATTTTTTGTAGCTCCTCTTCATAAAATGATCCGTCGATAACTTCCCCATCATAATCAGATAGTTTGTAGACTGGTGGTTGACGTGGCATACATTCGGTTATAGTGAAAAATTAATCTGTGTAGTTTTGTTCATACCCCTTGGTAAAAGGACCCCTCATCTTTGATATTCTAACCACGTCACCGATTTTGTATTTAAATACAGGCGTCTTCTTACACACATTACCATACAAATTGTCATAGACGACCGGTTCATTTTCTTTGTTGACATCTACAGGTCGCATTTTAATACTTCTGTGATAACTACTGTTGTATCCTTGAATAATGTCTTGTAAAACGTTGATGTAGCGTTTAGAGTTTATAGCTGTTAAATACCGCCACATCCGTCCTTTTAATGTTCTATTAAAGCGTTCAATAACGCTTGCCTTCAATTCACTCCCTGTGCTGAAATGGTAAATGTTGTGCTTTTTAGTTAGTTGTTGGAAATGCTTGTTAAAAAATTCCTTCCCCTTGTCAGTCTGAATTTTCTGAGGGACTCTACCCTCTTGTAGTATTGAATTAAATGCACTGGTCACAGCCATTCCAGTCTTGTTCTTTATACAATGGACCCATGCATATTTGCTAAACACGTCTATACATGCAAGCAGAAATTTAGTATTGTCATTTTCCATAGAATATATTGACATATCTACCAGGTCCATTTGAAACTGTGTGTCAATACCATAAACAACGACCCTATTCCTTTTAAAATTATGACGCAGTGGTTTGTGGAGTGTATAAGCATCTTGACTGGCTAACCAGTCTGAAATTTCTTTATCACTTAGCAAATCACCACTTTCCTCTAATACACCACGTTTTAATCTATTTACACCCCCTAAAGAGCCGGGGTTTGATGGAGTGTAGTACACCTTATGCAATTGTTTGGTCAAGTTACCAGATCAGACACCACGTAAATAATGAGACAGTGATTCTATAAAAACCCCCTTTTATTTTAAATCAGGGTAATCACACAGTACAATGCATACTTATACAGTTAAAATAGAAACACCAACATCATGCAATGTCGAGATATTGTAGGAAATTAACACATGTATCAGAATTTTTGTCAATCAGGTGATTAACCAGAATATTAACGTTTTCAAAGACATATCTAGCACTCTGATCGTTTCTTGACAATAATATCACACACGTCACATCAGTTACATATGTACATAAGCATATTATATCGGCAATTTTACAGCCATTATTGCGTTCAAACAATGAATTTAGAATGTTTTTAAGAAACACATGGTGAATCATTCTGGCAGACATAGTGTTGTATCATTTCATTCCATTCGTTTGATATACCTCTGACTATATCCATGTGCTTCTTTAGACAAACCACTCGTTTGTTAATATAGGGGTCATTTACGAGCTTGTTTTGTCCAGAACTATCATCATTAATGATCTTACACAGCATATCGACTATTTCACAATGAAGACGACGTCTCATAATAAATTTAAGCAGACCAGTAACACTGCAACAGATACCCATGTTAGCGTCAAAATAAGGAACCAGTCGGACTGTCTTTCCACCCGTCCACTGCGTCATCGACAGCCTGTTCACCGCTATCATTCACCAGCTTCTCACGGATTTCACGCAGTCTCTCTAGAATGTGTGGCTCCTCTCTTAGTTCACACAACGCGCTTTCGATAATTCCATGGATTCTCTGAGGAGTCAGTATCAATCCAAATGATTTCAAAGCATGGCCGATGACTTGATTTAACATCGGTTTAAACACTTTACAGGAAATTTCTTCAAAATGTGTGAAAAAGAAATACTTGTAAGGATCATACAAACACGTGTGCTGTACCTGACTGGGGTGATCCACTTCACAACCGTAGCACAACTCTTTCAACTTCACGCCGAGGAGATGCTCCAGAATGACCACTATGACTGCTTTTATAAAATTGACACTCTTTACATCAACAACACCATCAGTATCGTCATCCCCCTTCAGAGTCGATACATCTGGAAGCGTGTGTCCTGGTCCGTGAGATGAAATGAACGTTAGATTGTGATAGCCAAGCTCCATGCAAAACTTGTCGAGCCAATGGCCGGTGACAGTACTCCTTGCTGAAGTAGCCGTGTCATCGGATGATGCGAAGGCCCCAGCAAATTCTGTAGTAAAGTGTTGAGACATGATGATTTGTGCTTTGGATTGAAATGAGAATGGGGACCAGCTGCTTTTAAGGTCTATAGAATGTGGGCGGTGTTACAAGGGGGTCCTCCTGCGAACTTCCCCACGTTTTTCGGGGTCAAACAGTCTGACCTTAATTATATTGTATTGGTCATATGCATCATTCCATTTAAACAGTTTGTCTATCTTTGAAAAAACATCATTCAGGATAGGCACATCTTTCCACTGAAACAAATACTTCATGTGATCTGTCTCTGGGGAAGGACACACTCTGTCATTGATACCCAGCTTGTTCTCACTGGTAAGTACGTATCCATGGTCATCCAGCCTCTTGATAGTATGGTCACCAACATCCTCTGCAATGAATAAAGGTGCATCTCCAGAATCATTCAGGCCCCTCCAAACACGATTGTAAAACACATCCCAGTCCTTTTCCGTGAAATACATTGCATCGCCCCTGTTGAATAACTTAACAGAACGAGATGTTCTGTCAAAGTCGTACACGCACAAACGAGCATTGTCTAGATGAAATTCATATTTCAGAGCTCCTAAAGGTTCATAGAGATCCCTGGTTATGCATGGTACATATCTTTTCCTCGGAGCCCAACGTAAGCATTTGCTTCTACATCATTTACCAACGGGGTTTTAGGACTTCTGGGGGATGCCATTGCTCAAGTGGAAATCACAAAATACGTACTTGTTGCAATGAACAGACCTAACCTCTTTTTAAATACACAGATGGGGTATCAAAACAGCTGACCAACCAATTCATACCACAGCCTGTACAACTGCCGGAGGGGTGGGGTGGGGAGGGGAGGTCAAAGGTACACCAAATATGTCATCAATCATAGACCATCAATCATTTTTGTCACAAGGTATGAGGGGTGGGGTGGGGATGGGGAGGGGGGAAAGGTCAAAGGTGGACCAATTAAGTCATCAATCATAACCTGTCAATCATTTTGTCACAAGGTATATCATATTTACTACTATGGAGATTTCACATTTTCCCCCCACAATGGTTAAAAAAAAGAGAGGAGAGTCTACTCCAGATACATTTTGAAAGACTGTCCATCATTGGATGTCCAAAGGACATCTTGGTCTTGTGTTCCTTCACCTGTAAAGTTAAAGACATGAGCACTAGCCACAATTATATCATGTACACAGACACCTCGGTACTGTATGTGTATACTTACGTAAATGACAATACCATCATCAGTCTCTCTAGCTTTGACCACTTCCTGAACCTTTAGGTTTGTGAGAACGTCAGTCCGATGCCCAGAGGATGCAATCAGCAATGCAGCCAGAATCCCAAAGCAGTTGTCCAATGACGGCCTCTGTTACAGAATAATGGTCAATACCACAAAAAATATGTTTGCTGGTTAATTGTTTAGTAATGAATAGAATTAGAAGCTCAATCGAATGCATGACTTAGTCGTGTTCTTTGGATGAAGCTGTAATACTTACTCGGGGCATCATACAGGCGTTTCTCCGCCATCTCAATGAACTGGAAGTGTAGCTCCACATCCATCAAGTTGTCTGACATTTGAAAATATACAAATATTATAATAGTGTTAATAACAGTTTTATAGATACTTGTAATTAAAATGTAAAGTTAAACGTTTCATACCAAGTGACTAAAAGCACACTCTTGGCACTAGACTAAACGGTAAAACTTACCAGATTTATTCATGGCCACACCCTGCTGGTGTGACAGCACGTTTGCTGCCAAATCCTTTTTAAGCCTTGAAATAATGAACAGACCTCTGTCTAATGTTGTGTTCGAGACCCTCACCCAGTCCGGCTTCACGAGCCTCATCCACTTCAAAAAGTTGGTGAGGTCCTCCAACTTGTGCTTTATCATGGTCTGCTTGTATCTGGTCTCTTCTAATGCTTTGAAATAGCTGAAAGAAACAAAAACATGCACAAAATGCGGATTCATTTCTAATAACTTACACCTAAATCTTAAATTATATGAACAACTATTTATGTGTGATTAAATTATTAAAATTCTAACTTCATGAAAACATCCTCCTTCAAAGATTATTAAAATCCCTCGTTGGTGCACCAGCGAAGGCACCAACGAGTAATTTTGTAATAGTGGCCACCCTTTGCCGGCCATTTTCTTTTGGTTTCAGACTGGGTTTAGTTCCAATCAGCCACAGCTCGTAGCTGTCCAAAAAAGCTTCTAATAATAGAGAAGAAAATAAAAAGAATGATGTCATAAATGCAATATTTAAATACACTAACAACTATAGAAACATTAAATAAAACAAATACTCACCATACTTGGGCTTGGAGGAGGGTGACATTGGGGGCTTCTGGCCTTTTAGAAAGGGTCTTGGGACCTGCTGGGCACCCTGGCTCTCCAGCACATGGATCCGGCTCCGTAGGGTCGTCACCAGCACCTGCAAGTCAGTGACTTGTTTTTCGGTCCTATGGAGCCGGTCCCAGACAAGCCTACTAACCCTCCCATGCCCCCTCTCTTCTTTCCCCTCTTCCCCATCATGTTGCTCCTGTGACTCTTCTTCTAGAGGAGGAGGGGGTGACTGAGGGATCTGCCCACGATCCAGGTCAGATACCATGGGGGGATCTGGGCTGGACGCTCGTAGCTCATCCAGCTTATCGACCACCCTCCTCCTCTTGAGCCGGACCATTTCTTCTGCTCGTTCTTGGTCCTACAGAATATAAAGAAATACTTGTTTGACCAATTTCTTTTATTGGATATGATGTTAAGCTCATTGTTTTGTTTATCTATTTTTTTTTTATACAATACAAATTCAATTCACACTCCACAATAAATAGAATATACATCTTCTTTCGTGAACATGTTTTCAATTACTGAGTTCAAAGGCAAGGCAAGGCAAGGCAAGTTTATTTATATAGCACATTTCATACACAATGGTAATTCAAAGTGCTTTACATAGTAGAAATTAAAAAGAGAAAAAATAAAAAAAATCTAATAAAACACAGTACAAACAGTCGGACACACAGTGGCACAGTGCTCATTCAGTAAATGCACAGCTAAACAGATGTGTTTTGAGTCTGGATTTGAATGTGGCTACTGTAGGAGCACATCTGATCTCTTCTGGAACCTGGTTCCAGCTGCGGCTGGCATAATAGCTAAAAGCAGACTCTCCTTGCTTAGAGTGAACCCTTGGTATTTCTAGCTGATGTGATTCTAATGATCTGAGTGATCTGTTGGGTTTATATTCAGTGAGCATGTCTGCAATATATTGAGGTCCTAGCCCATTGAGTGATTTATATACCAGTAATAATACTTTAAAATCAATCCTAAATGTAACTGGGAGCCAGTGTAAAGACCTGAGGACTGGTGTGATATGTTCATATTTTCTGGTTTTGCTCAGAATTCTGGCAGCAGCGTTCTGTATGAGCTGCAACTGTCTTATGGTCTTCTTGGGAAGGCCCGTGAGGAGTCCATTACAATAATCCACCCTGCTGGTGATGAAAGCATGCACAAGTTTCTCTAGGTCTTGACTGGAAACAAAGCATCTAATTCTTGCAATATTTTTCAGATGATAATATGCTGATTTAGTTATTGCTTTGACATGACTACTGAAACTAAGGTCTGACTCTAGAGACACACCAAGATTCCTGACTTGATTTTTAGTTGTTTGACCCCTAGCGTCAAGGTATGCATTCACCTTGAGAACTTCATCTTTGTTTCCAAACGCAATGACTTCAGTTTTGTCTTTGTTTAACTGAAGAAAGTTTTGGCACATCCAACTGTTTACTTCATCAATACATTGGCACAGGGAGTCAATGGGGCTGTAATCGTTAGGTGATAGGGCTAAGTAGATCTGTGTGTCATCTGCATAGCTGTGGTAAGCCATTTGGTTCTTTCTCATTATTTGGCTAATTGGGAGCATATACAGGTTGAACAGGAGTGGAGCAAGAATTGAGCCTTGAGGGACTCCGCATGTCATGGGCGTCCACTCAGACTTATGGTCTCCTATACTCACATAATAACCTCTCCCTTCTAAGTATGACCTGAACCATTTTAGGACCATCCCAGAAAGCCCCACCCAGTTTTCCAGCCTTTCCAGAAGTATGTTGTGATCGACAGTGTCAAATGCAGCACTGAGGTCGAGTAGTACCAGTACTGATAATTTGCCTGTATCAGTATTTAAGCGAATATCGTTTATTATCTTTATGAGCGCTGTCTCTGTGCTGTGATGTGATCGGAAACCAGATTGAAAATTGTCAAAGTATCCATTCGAGTTCAAGAATTTGTTCAGTTGATTGAAGACAACTTTTTCAATGATCTTGCCTATGAAAGGAAGATTTGAGATCGGTCTATAGTTGCTTAATATTGTCTTATCCAGATTGCTCTTTTTCAAGAGGGGCTTGACAACTGCAGTTTTCAGGGAGTTTGGAAAACTCCCAGAGAGAAGTGAGGAGTTTATCACTTCTAGGAGATCTGCTTCTAAACAGTTGAACACAAATTTGAAAAAAGATGTTGGAAGTGCATCAAGGGCACAGGTTGATGTTTTAAGGTGCCGTACGGTTTCTTCCAAAATTTTGCCAACAGTTTCTTTGAAGTCAGACAAAGTAACCACTTTCTCAGGTTGTGGTTTGATTTGTCTGACCCCAGCACAACTCAAGGATGTGCTGATCACCTTTCTGATATTATTTATTTTCTCAGAGAAGAAAGAAGCAAACTCACTGCACTTGCTGTCTGAGAGCAGTTCACAGGGAATCTGGCTTGGGGGGTTTATCAGTCTCTCTACAGTCGCAAATAGAGTGCGTGTGTTGTTTAAGTTGCTGTTTATAATATTCGAGAAGAAAGACTGTCTAGCTTTGCCTAGTTCCATATTAAAAGCATGGATGCTGTCTTTGTAGATATTATAATGGACTACAAGTTTTGTCTTCCGCCAAATGCGCTCTGTTTTTCTGCATTGTCTTTTCATATTTTGCACTGCTGTTGAGTTTCTCCAGGGTGCTTTTTGACTGCCACTCTTCTTCCTCACTTTCACAGGAGCAATTTCATCAATTACACTTTTAACTTTTGAGTTAAAAGAATCAAGGAGAAAATCAACAGTGTCAGCAGATATACTTTGTGTTAAAGATATAGCCTTCATAAATGGTACACTAGTGTTCTCATTTAAGCATCTCTTCTTGACAGACACAGATCTAGCTTCAATGGCAGGAGAGATCAATATATCAAAGAAAATACAGAAATGATCAGACAGTGCTACATCCTTAATAACAATTGATGAAATGTTTAGACCCTTACTGATAAGTAAATCTAGAGTGTGTCCATGATTGTGTGTGGGTCCATGTACATGCTGAGTCAGATCAAACGTTTTTAAAACAGTTTTGATTTCTTTTGTCATATTGGTTTCTGCATTATCTATGTGAATGTTAAAATCTCCAGCAATGGCAAAACAGTCAAACTCTGAGGTAATTGTTGATAACAGTTCTGTAAAGTCCTCAGCGAAGGCTGGAGAGTATTTTGGAGGCCTGTAAATAATAAGTAAAACGCGTGGAGCACCTTTTAACACAATACCCAGATATTCGAAAGACGGGTAATTCCCAAATGATATTTGCTTACATTGATAGACATCTTTAAAAAGAGCAGCTAAGCCCCCACCTCTCCTGCCTTCTCTGCAGACACTCAGAAAAGTAAAGTTAGGAGGGGATGTTTCATTAAGGACTGTTGCACTACAGCTGTCTTCTAGCCAAGTTTCATTTAAAAACATAAAATCCAGGTTGTATGTGCTTATTAAGTCGTTGACTAGAAGTGATTTATTTTTAAGTGAGCGGATGTTTAAAAGTGCTAACTTAACAGTCTTACTTTTTGACCCCACAGCAATCTTAGTTTGGCGTGTAATAGGCACCAGATT
Organism: Moxostoma hubbsi; assembly: GCA_032164185.1. Lineage (NCBI taxonomy): Eukaryota > Metazoa > Chordata > Actinopteri > Cypriniformes > Catostomidae > Moxostoma > Moxostoma hubbsi. The sequence goes on from JAVLUX010000121.1 coordinate 825,838, forward strand.
AGATGGGTTTGCTGTATGGCTTTTGAAGGCCTTAGACTTTCTATCATGAAATCAAACAGCAATAGAGAAAGATACAGGCACACTGGGTTCCCACTTGTTTTGTAAACATTTGAGAAAGTTACTGTTATCATAGTGGGGACCCGACACATATCACTGAGAGCTGGTATCAGTTGTTTTTGGTTCACCTCGAGCAGATGGAGGAGGGTGTGAGCCCTTGCGTTGTGGCAGAGGCCGAAGAGCTCTCACAGGACGAGGGGGAGGGCGAGCTTTGCCCGCAGGCTTTGGTGGTTTAGGGGCCTGCCGTTTTTTGCTTGATATCTGGGGGCTTGCAGCAAATGAGTGGGATAGTTTGGTTCCAGCATACACCAGTTCTTCCATTTTCTCTGAGAAGCACATATGTGGAGATGCTGGCGAGAGGGATAACATGTCTGGTGAGAGGGGCTGTTGCTGTGTTATTGGCTGTAATATACTGTCCTGGTCTCCCTGGGTGTTTTCCAGAAAGTTGTCCTTGGGTGCTGAATCTTGGAGCAGTTCTAATATGTCACAGTCTGTCTGTGGTGAGCTTTGTGGGCAGGGCTCAGCTGAGATTGTGTCCGTGAGCAGAAATTGTTTTGGCTGAGTGGTGTTATCATTGTCCTTGTGTGAATTGTCAACCAAATGTCCATTCAGGTGCTGAAGTGAAGTCCTGTGGTCATTCATACTGTGTCCAGGTGTGTGTGTGTGCCATTCAGATTGATTGGATTGGCACACACTGCAGAAGGATGATTGAGGGAGAAGAAGATATTGTCCTTTAGCACTCTTGAACCAAGTTTGTTTGGGTGGTGGCCATCCTGTCGAAACAGTTGCCTCTGACTCCAGAAAAGATTGAAGTTGTCAATGAAGTTCACTCCTTTAATTACAGGTTTTTTGCAGCCATGTATTAAGCCCAAGCAACCGTGAGAACCTGTTTGTTCCTCTTGCTGGAAGTGGTCCACTGATGAATGTTTGAACTTTCAGTCTTTTAAGTGTTTCAAAAAGTTCATTGAAATCCTTCTTAAGGAGTTCTGACTGCTCTTTATGAATATCATTCTTCCCCACATGAATGATGAGTCGATTTGCAGTCTGATATTTCATCAGTATATTCTGAAGTTCCCTGTTTACATCAGAAGTTGTTGCTTGTGGAAGGCAGCACGTAGTTGTATCCCTGCTGCTAACGTTTCTGATTGTGGAGTCACCCACTATCAGAGTCCTGGGCCCAGCTGTGCTCTGAGCTGAGTGCTGCTGTCTGCTCGACCCTGAGCGCCAGTTAGCATCAGTGTTAGCTACTGGCTGATTCAGTCTGTGTTTGATCACATTTATTATATTTGGGGATTCCTCATTCATTAATGCTTCAAATCTGTTCTCAAGATGTATAGGCGGTGGTAGGAAACCAGTGTTTGCAATCCTTGTCAGAGCCATATCTGGGGTAGAAGATGCAACTGCGGCAATATGTGATGCTCGAGACAATCTGATGTCTCGAGTGCTTTTTGGTCTCGCTCCCTGTTTGTGCCATCGATTTGTAAGTCGATCGGCTTGTTTCTCTACACTCATTATGGCCTGTCGAGGAGCAATAGATTCATGGGACTCACCAGCTGTATGCTGAGGGCGTCCATGACGAAGCTCTGTTGTGTGTTCCGTCTGGTTTGGTGGTCCCGCAAGTAACTTTGTTTCAAGAACTGCAATCCTTTGTAAAAGTCTGTGGCAGTTAGTGCAGCAAGTAGATTCCAGAAGAGGCATTTTCTCTTATCCTTTTGAATGTAGGCAGTTGTGTTTTCCCTTCCCTGGAATGAAAACTTTCAGTGGGAGGCTGGTCGGATAAAAGAATTCTGCCTTTTTTTTTTTTGTAGAAGTAGTCCAAGCTTTTGAGCACTGTGCTGATTTGCTTAAATTAAAATTAGTTGATAAAAGGAGATAAAAAATAAAAATATAAAAGCGATAGAGCAAAAGCGCGGATCAGCAAGCAAGAGCGTCCGAACAGCACGGAAGCAGGAAGCAAAGTGACAAAGTAATTGTCATTTGTTCTGGAGCTTAAAGTAAACAAAAAATAAATAATAAATAAATGTAATTTGGTGCAACTGTCCAGAGATAGCAATAAATTAAAAGCATACATTTTAGAGAAAATAATTAATAAATGTTTGCCTGGGTTGTGATAATATTTTATTATTATTTCTTAAAAATGAAATAAATGTTTTTTGGGAGAATTTTTTTTTTTAAACATTTAAAAAAAAGAAATCTGAACTTGACTCATGTGTTTTAAAATGAATTTTTTGAATATTTCCAATTTGTAACACATTTAAAAATATATATATTTTGGTAATAACCCAAATGTATAAATATTAAGCATGCATAATTAAAAAATATACATAACTTACACTAAAATTGTGAACATAGGCCAAGTGCCTATCCATCCTCTTGACTGCCTTTTTGTCACATATGGGGCAGTCAAATGCCCCAGAGATTCTGAAACAACATTAAAACATTTGCAAATGTAAAAATTAACATAGGAATCAGACAATATATATATGCAAAACAGATAGAAAAGATAGATAGATAGACAGACAGACAGACAGTTAGATAGATAGATAGACAACTTGCACTCCCTAAAGGGTATGCTAGAGTTTTATTTATAGATTTTAGTGCAGCATTTAATTCTATGAAGTTGCATATTCTCCTGCAAAGACTAGTTAATATTAATATAGATAACAGCCTGATTCTCTGGATCAGAGACTTTCTCTCTTGTCGTCCTCAGAGGGTAAATGTAAATTGCTTTTTGTCTGGAGTGCGTAGCATTAGTACAGGCTGCCCACAAGGCAGCGTTCTTTCACCTATGCTTTTTTCCCTATTTACAAATGATTTTAATATAAATAGTAGCACATTTAAATTGATAAAATATGCAGATGATATGGCCTTAGTAGGACTCTTACTAAAAACGAATTCTTTGGATGAAGCATCTTACCTTGCACATGTAAAGGCTCTTGAAGCATGGTGCAAAGAAAGCGAGCTAGAAATTAATGTGGCTAAGACAAATGAGCTACTTTTTAGCAAAAAACTAGACATAATAACTGAGCCAGTTGTACTTAATGGTCAAGCAGTTGAAATTGTGGAAACTTTTAAATATCTAGGTACGGTTCTTGATAACCACCTGAGTTTTATCGATAATACAGAATTTATCTTTAAGAAATGTTACCAACGACTCAGTCTCCTTAGAAGACTGAACTGCCTGGGTGTCAGTGCTCAGATCACTGAGCTAGTGTACATTACACATATTGAAAGTGTTTTAACTTTTCACCTCTCTGCTTGGTTTGACCATTTAAACTGCAAGCTAAAGAATAAGCTGAACAGGATAGTGTCAATGGCTAGTAAAATAGTAGGAAAACCACAAAAACCACTGTCCCAAATATACATTGACAGAACGAGGAATAAGGCTAGGAAAATCACTGCAGATGTTACTCATCCCCTTTCTAGTGAGTTTGAACTAATGAAGTCTGGGAGGCGCTTTAGAGTGCCTCTGGCTAAAAGCTCTTTTAAAAGATCTTTCATTCCAAATGCCATTTGTATTCTAAACCAAACAAAGTAATGACTATAAATGAGTTGCTATTTTTGTGTAGCTATTTTTAAGTATATTTATTTTTAATAAGATGTGTTTTTAATTCATTTTATTAATCGAGTAATTTTCTTTCCTTTTTTTTTTTTTTATGTCTGAGGCAATATTTGTAAGATTATCTGTTTTTGTATGTTGCGGTGAGCCAAAGAAAAATTTCCACCCCGGTGGACAATAAAGATTTATTCTATTCTATTCTAGATAGATAGATAGATAGATAGATAGATAGATAGATAGATAGAAAAGACAGATAGTCAATTACAATGCTTAATACAGATTTAAAGATTCTAGCAAAAATTTTAGCCAACAGATTAAAAGTAATGCCAAGTACAATTAAAACAAATCAAGTATATGGTGTAAAAGGGAAAGACATAGCAGATACAACAATAAGCATAAAAGACATGATGAGGTGCATGACAGAAAAAACAGAGAAGGCTATTGGCTATATTCCCTGTTGACTTTTTTTTTTGTGCTTTTATGTTGAAGTTCTTGTTTAGTTCCTGTTTCCTGTTTGGTTTTTGTAGTTTCATTTTTGATTGGTTTTCCCATGATTGTTTCCCCAGGTGTTCCTTGTTTTCCCTAGTGTATTTAAGCCCTTGTTTCCTCCAGTCAATTTGTCAGTTATTGCATGTTTTGTGATGCTCTGTGCGATGTTCCCTGTGGTTTTCCTTATTCCAAGTTTTTTTTTTTTGTTAATAAAAGCTGCCTGCCTCGTTACAGCTATGTAATCAGTTTAGACTTTGAAAAAGCTTTTGACAGGGTGGAACATGAATATCTATTTGGAATTTTAAAGAGTTTTGGTTTTGAAGAGAATTTTATTAAATGGATTAGAATTTTATACAAAGGCACATTAACAAGAATAAAATGGGGAAGAATGAAAAGAAAAGAGAAACCATGTGGGCAGACATATTAGGAGGTATTGAAAGAAGACTACATTTTTGGAAACGGGACTCTTAATTTGAAAGGGAAGGTTTTAATTCTGAATGTTTTAATGGTGTCAAAATTTCAGAATGCTGAAAAAAAAAATTCTAGATTTTTTATGGAAAGGGAAGCCACCAAGAATTGCATATAACACTTTAATTGGAGCAGTAGAAAAGGGAGGATTGGGTTTAATAGATGCTGAACAAAGGAAAAACTGTTTGAGAGTGAAAATAATAAAAAAGTATTTGGATGATGAAAATAAATCAGTATGGAAAAAACGATGGAATATTTTTTTAATAAATGTGGGAATTTTAATTTGGGAAATAATATTCTATGGATGAAAACAAAGAATGGGATGACGGAAGGGTTACCAAATTTCTACAAGGAAATTATGAGCGCCTGGGGAAAATGTTTAACCAACGTACATTATAATCCGCAAGGTAGAGAGAACATATTAAATCAGCCTTTATTCTTAAATAACAGCATTTTAAATCAAGGAAAATAAATCTTTTTTTAAGAAATGGTGGGATGTGGGAATCACAAGAGTCAGATGTTTTTTGACCAGTACAGTATATTGTAGATACAATGGAGGAGGAAAAGGAGGATTTAAGCAGACAAGAAATAATAAACAAATATGTAGTCAAAAAAGCAATACCCAAAGAGTGGATTAAAATAATTAAAAGCATGGAAGAGGGGAAAAAGGAAGAGATGTGTATGTGAAGTTGGGAGAAAAACTGTGTGCTTTTATGGATTGTACTGTGAAAATATTTTATTGTTTTTTTTAGAGATGGAGTTTTTAAAAAAACCTATTGTAAATGTGTTCTGGCAACAGAAATACAAAGATCTAAAGGAAGAAAGTATATGGAACAATATGAAAGGGACGATTAAAGAGACAAAATTAGAGAACTTGGAGTATTTTATTAGACACAAAGTGATTTTTACAGATGCCATACTGAATAAAATCGGAATGGAGCAAAGTGCCACATGTAAAGTATGCTATGAGGAAGTTGAAGGTTGTTTACATGTGTTTTTATACTGTAAAGCTTTGAAGGATTTTAATGTAAAATGTAAGAGAATTATTGGAGAATTGGAAGGGGAGCAAGAAGCAGAAGACACAGATTTGAACAAGATTGTAATGCTAGGGTGTGACAAAAAGAATACGAATGAAAAGGTGATTAATTTGTTTGTAATGCTGATGAAAAGTGCGATCTGGGAAAGAAGAGTGGTTGCAAAACAAAAAAAGTTGTACTGGATGTATGGCTGGTGTTTAAAAGACGATTAGAAAAATATATGGAATGTCTGTACAGTTATTTTAAACAGGAACAGAAAATGGATAAAGTTTTTTACTCCTGAGATTTACGTAGTGTTAAATGATTTTAATGTGGTATTGCAAAGAAGGGAATAATGTTTTTTTTTTAACTTGTTTTTTAATGGAATGTTTCCTGTATTTGGGATGTTTTTTAATGCTTTTTTTAATGTTGTTTTTTTTTTTTTTTTTTTTAAAGAAATTATGTTTAAGAAAGTAACACGTGTATGTTAAGTATGTTTTGTATGATGATATTTCTTTGATAAAAAAGAAAAAGAAAAACAAAAGCATGCCCGAACTCGTCCTAACTTGGAAGTTAAGCAGGGTTGGGCCTGGTTAGTACTTGGATGGGAGACTGCCTGGGAATACCAGGTGCTGTAAGCTTTTGCTTTCCCTGTTTGTTTTATCTCATACACATACACATTACCTGTTAAGCATTTAAATTGTGCAGCTGAGTGTGCCCTATTTTAGCAAACCACATGGATGCTATGACACAGGTGTGCAGAAAAAGGAATTGTGGATGACTCCTGTGAAATTGAATGAGGAGAGAGGAGGCACTTACCCTTTCAACAAGAAAAATAAATCTAAATAGACAATGTCTGAGAGGAAAGGGTGTGTTGTTCCTTTTTTAGAGCTGCAGTACAAGATGTGTGTCAATGATGGGAGAGCAGCATAAGGATGCATGCGTTACACTTGCTTTAAATAGCCTGCTGGTAGCAGCAACACTTGCATAATGCCATACCACCCTGAGGGCGCCATAGAGCAAACAGGAAGTGAGTTGGCAGTTTGGAGTGAGCAGTTGGTGAGAGAGGCTCAGCTTTTTTCTGTTTTTTGTTTGTTTGAACAAAGTTTTTTTCAAAGATTATTTGAGCTTGTTTGTTTAAGTTTATACACTTCCCAGCAGTGTTTCGCTGTCTGGGGAGTATTTTTCAATTTTGAGTTTGTTTTCATAATGGATGGATTACAAGGCAACGACACGGACATGACAAAAGAAAGACGAGATATAACGGACAGAGCAACGGATAAAAGACATTGAGATGGGGAAAGGCGAATGGATTATAATGAGAGGATATATTCAAAGGAGGCTACGGTGATTGTGGATCTGACAGAAATGAGAGATGTGAGGGCAGAAGACATAATGAAAGCAGTGAATGAAAGGCTCTGAGGAGGGAAGATTTTACTGAGAAAAAATAGTACCTTTTTTTTATTCTTTATTTTGGTGTAGCAGCATATATACATTAGCACATGTTTCAAAACAAAAGTATTTGTATTTTCCTTCTGCCATCCAGTTTTTCATTTAGAACAAAAAAACAAAACCAAAAAACAAAACACAACACTTGGGGGAGGCAAAGTGTGTATAAAATAGTCCACACTGTAGATTTGTACTTGAGGATTCTTAGTCTGTGGTAGTGAGTGTGGGAGAAAGTAAGTTAGTTCCTAATGCATAGTAGGGAAAAGGTGTGCAAGGGTAGAGGAAAAAAAATAAAATAAAAATATGTAGGCTCTCTGGGTGTGTACTGAGTATGTACTTAAGGACTCATACACAAACAAACAAGTAGGCAAACAGATAAGGTTACCTTAAAAAGTAATTTGTTCAATACCTCCACAAAATCTGGTCACAATGGCCTTACTTATTCGACCCACATGGTCCAGAATTTAATAAAAGCATTTTTCTAAAGACAAAGGGATAAAGTAATCGCACACCTTGTGTGTAACTTTAATAACAGAAATCTGCATTCAGATTTCCCATGCTTTGCAATTACATGTAGTTCTCAATTGTCAGGTATGTTCTTTTGACTTGTTTCTTTATCTTGTGTTTTAAATCTTACCTGGCAAATAAATTGTTACTTTTTGATTTATTCTGGATTCCTCTGAAATCATTTATATCAGTACTGGTTCTTTAAAATAGGAGAAACTGCTCTGGAGGAACCGAGCAGGAGAATACCATTTTAGGAATCATTTATATCATAACTGAAGTTTTAATGTAGGAGGAAGCCACTTAAAGACTATCAGTTTGAATCTCATTAGAAACTGATCAAAAGGTAAATGAATAGAAGAGGATTCAGAGTAATCAATAACTTAAATTATTAAAATAAAAGAATGATCAGAAAGTATTTAGAGCTTTAATTCTAAATTAGAGGTCAACTTAAAAATGGAGTCAGATTAATATAAAATTGGAGTCCGATAAAATTAATAACGGGATGAAATTGTAAAGTACAAATTAATAACAATAATTGCTTTACTTCAGTGCTCAGAAAAGACAGAACAACGCAGAGACCTTCAAGGGGCAAAAATATATATGTTTTTAGCAATTTTACATGCCCCCTTTTTACTAGTGGTGACCCTGCCTCCGTGATCTCCAACGAGCGAGTGACATCTTTTCAGCACAACATCCTGTTTGGTAAAGAGGATGAGTTTTGAGCTTCTTCTACTTCTCTGTCTTCATCAGCTCTGGTAAGTCCATTATTTTTGCCTATTAGAAGTTTTGAGGGAAAGCACAGACATATCCCATTTAGACACATTTATAGAACGGGTCGGAATACCCACTGTTAGACCGGAGACCGAAAAAATCCGGTGGGGCGAAAGATTTTAGACAAAAACATGGATCAGGGACATGCTAGAAGCAGTGTAGATGAGGAGGTAATGGACGCTCTTGCCATAAAGTTCAAAGATCTCCTTTTTCGTTTATGCGAGAAAGGACTAAATTTAAAATGGAGTAATGATGAAATCTTATCATGGTACTCTATGGAGGGTCAGAGACTAGAATCCAAACGTAAATACCGGAAAACCTCCGTCGCTATTGTTTACTTGCTTCGCCGTAACGACATCGACACCATGGCGAAAAACGAGCAAATTATAGTAAACTTTAAAGAAATAGAGAAATCGCGATCGGAAGAATTAAAAAAATTGAGGGCTAAAGTCGACACGTTTGTGTATAAAAAGCAAAGTTGGGCAAGACGGGTAGATGCGATGGAAGCGCAGATTAATGATCTCCAACAAAAACTTAGATCAGGTCGAAATTATGCATCCGCTTTAGAAGACTGTTGTAACAACGCAGGCTTCCCAATATCAGCTATAAAAGATGCTGCCATAAATTCACCATTTGATGCAGAAAGAAAACAGGATAGTGACGACGATGATGCAGTAACCTTAGTTTCCGCTAACCACACAAGAGAGGCTCGTAACCGAGTCCATGGGGATAATCCCGCTCTGATTACAAAAGAACGCAGCCCGGTTATGACGTGGCAAAAAACTAGTGATGTTCCGAAAAAATCTGTTCAAGTCGCAGTCCTTAAGACAATAACAAATGCGGAAGATGAAATCGCAACTATAAGTCGTCCTTTAACGTGCGAGGAATGCAGCTCACACAAAGAAATAGTTGGCATGATGCCAAGAAGAGGTCCATTCCAACCTTACTGGGACACCTTAATGTTACAGGCCAATGTCTACAATCTAGAGATCAGAGACGTATGGCAAATTGCTCTCTTAACTATTCCGAACGAACTCAGACCCAAACTGAATGAGGAAATGAAAACAGGACGCATTATAAATAGACGCGATCGTGAAACCGACACAGAAGTGTACGAAAGACTAAAGCAAACGCTGCTAGATATGAGAGGACCAAGCCATGCAGAATGGAGTAAAATTGTTGACATTAAACAATCAAATAAAGAACCATTCGAAAGTTATGCAGAACGTTTGTGGGAATCCTACAAAGAATACTCCGGCCTTGAAAACGCAGATAGGGATCATGAAGTTTTACTTCAATTCCTAATAAATAATGCAGGGCCCGCTGTTCAACAAGCTCTTTTGAATGGCGCCGACCCAGCTGAAAACACGTACAGGACAGTGGTAGACTGGGCATCAAAAATCGAAAATAGACACAAACAGTCTAAATCGCATCATATTGCAGCAACCCAGTGGGTGACAGAGGGCAAGGGTGCTGAAAAAATGACAAAAATTAATTACACCCAACATCGATGCGATTATTGCAGAAGGAAAGGTCATAACATACGCGACTGTTATCAGTTAAAAGCTGAGTGCGAAAGAAAGGGAGCACCCTCCAACACTGACACTGAAATTCGCAAACGGTTAGATACCTTGAGTATGCAAAACAACACAAGTGCTCCCCGACAAATACAGCGAATTCCAAGCTGAACTCGAATCATTACTGTCGAAATATAATATACAATAGGGATGCGTGGCCTCCATTGCAATAGGGAGTATTATCAACAACGACAACCGTATCAAAATAAGGGCTAACATTGGAGGCCGGTTAGCCAACATACTTATCGATACCGGCGCTGCATGCTCCTGCACAAACATTCCTTTTACCTCTAACAAATGAAACCATACAAATTAGAGGCATAGGCGACACACTAATGACTGCGACCAAAACACAACCAGTTCAACTCGACTTGGGCATGATAATGCTAGAAGAACCTTTTTGGTATTTACCAGACAACAGTGAAGGAACGGTATTGGGAATGGACATCATGCAAAAACATGGCTTTTTTATTCACTGCATTGAAAAACAAATCAAATTGCAAACAAATAAAACAATGAAAAAATGTTTTTCACAAGACAATGCAAGCATTATGTCCATTTCCAAAACAGACCCCATACAACTGCTAATGGATACAAATAGCAATGTTTGGGCTAATCGCGAACACGGCTGTGGCCTCATTGATTTTGAAGTATGCAGTGAGGGGGAGCCACCTCCCCCACAAAAGCAATACCACATTAAGCCAGAGGTAGAGGCTGCTGTTCATGAGAGAGTCCAACAGCTTGAAAAAAGAGGTGTAGTTCTACAGTGCAGTTCATCTACCAAGTCTCTGTGTCTGCCAGTCGGCCCCCTACTGGGTGCAGACAGAGTAGCTGACTATGTGGATGACAACATCATTGCCACACACACAAACAGAAACCCCAACGAACACGAGCAAAACAACAACATTGCCGATAAATTAGCCAAAATCGCAGCCACGAAAGGAGACGAGTGGCAACCAGACAAACTACCTGCACCTGCGGTGAGTGCAGTCCAAATCACTCCCATCGACCTTAAACAATATCAAAAAGATTTGTGGACAGCTGAGGGAGAGATTGCACCACACTTACAGCAGGATCAGTTAGTCACTGTCACAGAAGACATAATACTCAGAGATGGGAAATATGTGGTTCCAGAAGCTCTTCAAAAACCCATAATCAAACTGTACCATGAATATGCTGATGTCAACAGGTGGTGTAGTACATGCATAGTTCATGAAACAGTTAATCAGGACAAACCCGGAAGCACTAGTCTACGCAGGTCAGACCCACCCAAGGGATTCTGGGAATCCTTACAGTTGGATTTCATTGGTGCACTCCCCAGTGCCAAAGGGGGATATCGTTATTGCCAGGTGATCATTGATAAATTCTCTAAGTGGGTAGAAGCAATTTTCACCCACAATAACACTGCAAACACTGTGGCACAGGTGATGGCCAACCAAATCATCCCACTTTGGTGTGCGCCAATCCAAATCGAGTCTGATCAAGGAACCCGTTTCAGTGTGCAAATTGCTAAACATCAGGCAGATATATCACAACCCTGACAGACCAAGAGATCATAGATCATAGATGATCAAACATGTGAATAGCATCCTTAAAAAATTAAAAATAAATGCTAAGCAGAAAACACTGCAGCTTAAGGTGCTTCACACTTCAAAACTACACTAAAATATCAGCAATAATTCAGATATCACCAAGGATGCTCAGTCTAATTTGATCTCTGAAATTACATTTGCATTAGACATTACAATGGTATATGTTTTTGTAAAGCAAAATGCTTATTCCCCCTGATGACACTAACCATACAGTATGAGACTAAAAGCTGTCCTTAACAGTTTGGCTTTGATCATCAGAGGAAAATAAAGTACCACATGTCTAAATGCAAATTAATTAAAAGATCAACATTAACTGTTTTCTCTCTCTGTGCTTGTTTACATATCAGGTTACAATCTCATGAGACACAGGTGCCAAAAGATTTCTGATACCCCTGCTTCAAGCCAGGACAACAAGTTGGCCATGATGGAGATGGGTGTGGAAATACTCAAAGAGGCCATTCACACCTCACAGCACTACACAAACAAAAATAACTATATGGCATCCCGGTTTAGCACCGGAAACAAAATTTTGCAACACCGATTATTCTAGAACAGATTCCACCCATCTCCTAAACATATAAAACACACACTTTTATCACTACATCATGGAACAAAATAATGGCCTAGATTCTGAAAGTACTAATCCACTGAAGATCTGGCCTGCCTCTCACATACACATAGCCTCTCACATATAGGACATTACAAACCTGTTTCCATAAAACAGTCACTATTTACAAATTCCCCTTTAAATACTGTAATATACATGGGACATGTGCATGGTTACAGTCACACATCGATGATTTCATTACACATTGCAAACAAACTTGCACCCAAATTTCTACATTTCCACCTGCACCAAATTAAAATGCAAATTATATGAAGTGCAGACACTTCAATCGATCCACAACCCACTTTGAAAATAGACATGAATCATCGATTATGACTTAGCCAGCAAACCAATCACATTGGATAATTTTGAATTAGCACTGTGATTATTATATAAATCTATAAGTGTGATTCTACAATCATAGAATTATTATAATTACAATATGCAAAATGATGCATACCACTGCTGAAGATACAAGTTTTAATGACTTTGCGGTATGTTTCCTTTAATTTATTCAGACCAAATATCCACGGCAATAATGAATATTGGTGATGAATGTACTGGTTGCCTTGGGTTTTTTGTCACCTTTCCTTTAATCCATCCAGACCAAGTATTTTCAAATTCCACTACTATACACTCTATTGGTGTAGCGAATGCACCTTATTGGGTATATGATGTTGAAGGGTACTGAGACACAATATACCAGTCGCACTTGCTGTCATGAAATTCATCATTATGTTGTTTGTACATGTAAACACCTAACAACCTTTTTCTCCCAACGACACTAAACTCATAAATGTACAGTCTTTACATGGTCATTTAAGATGCTGTCCAGGTGCTTATGCATTACCTGTGAGAACTCCTTCACCTAATTGAGGCCTGCCCAGAAGACCACCACTGGAGGTGGCAGAGAGTTCTTCTAAGAGTCAGATCATCATTAAAGGGAGGGTGCAACCAGAAGCAGATGTTTCTCCATGATGGAATGACATATCCACCGAACATGCCAAAAGCCTTGATGGATTCGAGGAACTGAACACATGTGCTAACCTCAACCAGACACAGGCAGTGACAAACCCAATTATCCACCTGCTACATGTATCTGGTGAGACTAGGTGTTCTGCAGATGCATACAAAGCGACAAAATGAACTTGGCACCTTGAACGCCTAATAGTGACCAGGCAGAAACTATTGAGTTGCCTGCTTGGCCAGAGAGCGGACTGTAAGGCTGGGTGCCAATGTGCCAATGTGTTTACATTCAAAGGCAAAGAGCCTTTGATGATCAACTTCGAGAAGATCAACAAATGAACTTTCTCACAATTAGCATCTCTTCCTGAGGCACCGCACCCCACTGAGCGAAGACTGCAAAATTCACACCTCATTGTTGCCCTTCCCATTCTCTCCCCTCTCTTCCTCATCCATTCCCCCTCAGCACAGAATCACCTCAAACTCATCTAATATCTGTATGTAACAAAAGACCATATCTGATGTATACAAATAATGTAACTAGTGTAACATGTTTGGTATCATTCAAAATGTCTCAGTGCGTCTGGTATAGTGTTTTGTCCCCAGGTTTATAAAACTCAATGACAACAAAGTTATAAGGTCTTTGCCAAATACTGAATAACTCTGGAGATCTAAACCCCTCCTTGAAGGTTTAACACCAGGAAGCCAAGAACCCATTCACTCCCAAATTCTCAAAGGACAATACCATTTGGTACACAATGTGTATTCGGTCTGGATATTTAAGGAAGGCTGGCCCAGAGCTTAAGGTTCTCTGTAGTCAGACGATCCCGCACACCTTGTGTGCAACTTTAATAACAGAAATCTGCATTCAGATTTCCCATGCTTTGCAATTACATGTAGTTCTCAATGTCAGGTATGTTCTTTTGACTTGTTTCTTTATCTTGTGTTTTAAATCTTACCTGGCAAATAAATTGTTACTTTTTGATTTATTCTGTGTTCCTCTGAAATAATTTATATCAATATTGGTTCTTTAAAATAGGAGAAACCGAGCATGTGAATACCATTTTAGGAATCATTTATATCATAACTGAAGCTTTAATGTAGGAGGAAGCCACTTAAAGACTATCAGTTTGAATCTCATTAGAAACTGATCAAAAGGTAAATGAACAGAAGAGGATTCAGAGTAATCAATAACTTAAATGATTAAAATAAAAGAATGATCAGAAAGTATTTAGAGCTTTAATTCTAAATTAGAGGTCAACTTAAAAATGGAGTCAGATTAATATAAAATTGGAGTCAGATAAAATTAATAACGGGATGAAATTGTAAAGTACAAATTAATAACAATAACTGCTTTACTTCAGTGCTCAGAAAAGACAGAACAACGCAGAGACCTTCAAGGGGCAAAAATATATATGTTTTTAGCAATTTTACATGCCCCCTTTTTACATAGGCACCTATAAATATCCTCAGTATTGGGTCATCAAGGTCTGTTTTATTTTTAATGTTATGTTGAAAATGATTACGTATTTGAAGATATCTATAAAAATCAGATTTCTTAAGGCAATATACTTTTTCTTCAAGCTTTCAAATTCTTTTAAGTGTCTCTTTTGTAAGGGAGTGGAATGTTGTTATTCCTTTTGTAATCCAGGATTTAAATCTATGGTCCATTATATTAGGCTTGAATTCAGGATCATAGGCACACCATTGAATTATTTGTAGTTTACAAGTCAGATAATATTCTTCTCTTATCGTATTCCAGATTTTTAATTGGGCTTTTATCCATGGGGTTTGCACCTTATCTATAAATCTTCCCAATGCTAAGGAGAGAGATGGAATTCCATCTATGTATGTCACTTTTCATTTTTGTTAAGAGAGGGACAAAATGTATCTCTGCCAATGTTGGAATTGCTTTTGGTAGATGTATTCCTAAATATTTCAGTGAATTCTGGTCCCAGTTAAGGTGGAATTTCTCTCTAATGTGTTTTGATTGAGTATAATTAAGTGTAAAAAATGTTTGTATGTTTAGTTTGTATCCTGCATATCTACCGAATATTTCTAGGAGGTTCATTAATTCAGGAAATGTGCTATCGGGTTTACTTAAATCAAAATATCATCAGCGTATAATGCCAATTTATGGTCTTCTCCATTTATGCAATGCCTTTGATGCTTTCAGACTGCCTTATCCACTGTGCAAGAGGTTCCTTATAAAGCATAAAAGAGTATTGGTGAGATCGGACACCTCTGTCTTGATACACGTTCTAAGACAGTGGTGTCCGAGAGATACCCATTTATTTTAATCCGGGCTGATGGTTTATTATATAGTGTACGGATACCCCTAGCAAAATATTCGTGCATGCCAAATCTTTCAAGAACTTTATATAAGAAAGACCAACTCACGGAGTCAAAAGCATTCTCCGCATCCAAACTAATTAAGAGGGCTTCAAGTTTGTCCTGTTGGATGTGATTTAATATGTGCAATGACCATCTAATACTATCGTGAGCTTGTCTTTGAGAAATAAACCCTGTCTGATCATTATGTATAAGCTGGGGGAGAATCCTTTCTAATCTCTTGGCAAGGATGGCTGTGTATAATTTGTAATCGATGTTCAAAACCGAAATTGGTGTATATGAACAGCATTCTAATTTGTCTTTTCCCTCTTTTGGGATAACCGATATCACTGCCTCGCTCCATGACGGAGGCATTTTAGCCTCCATTAACAATGTATTGCAAGCCCGAAGGAGGCTTGGTATCAATTCGGGTCAGAAAGTCTTGTAACCACTTTGATGGGAAGACATCTGGGCCAGGAGACTTATTTGCCTTGAGCCTGGAGATGGTGCTGTTTAACTCGGTCTCAGTTATTGGAGCTGTTAATGTTTGATTTTGTTCCCCTGATATAACTGGTAGGTTGAGAGAATCAAGGAGCTTTCCAATTTGTTGCTCATCCTCCAAGCGTGGAAGTGTGTACAGTAATTTGTAATACTTTTTAAAAAGAGTTTTGTATTTCATCTTGTTTATATTGTATAGTTTTAGAATCTGGGTTCCTTATTTTATATATTGTATTATCCGCTTTTTGTTTTTGTAGCTTCCTTGCCAAAAGTTTAGTTGATTTTGAGCCTGATTCATAGTATTTTTGTTTTGTAAATATTGTCTTTTTTTTTCCAATTTTCTGTGAATACAATAGTAGAGGGAAGTCATGGTCAATGTAGAAGCGGACATTGCAAAACACTTATTTTTTCTGCCAGGCTCTCTGGAGCACCTCCTCTTTCGTCCGGTAGCTCCCGAATTTGACAACTATAGACCGTGGCTTTACCTGCGGAGTATTGGGCTTCGGTGCTAAAGCCTCTTTTTAATTATTTTTCCGCTCTGGCTTTGAGCCACAGGGACATTTTTGGAGACAGATTTTTGGCCATTCTTGCCCTGAGGTTCTGTAAAGAACTCCATGAAATGGTATAGCCTGCTGTTAAACACCAACACTGAATAAAATATATGGATCTTATATATTCTCTTGTCATTAATGATCTTGCCCATTTTCTCTTTGGTGAAATTAATTTTTTCTCCTTTTATTCCGTGGAGACTGTTAATAGATAGAAATGCAGGGAATCAAGTCAGTACACCCTTAAACACTTGTCTAACATCTATCCTAAAACACAAAAGACTGTAATCTAGAAATGTCACTACTTTACATACTTTCTTGGAGGATAAAATAGTTGTCGCACTCTTATCCTCCCTCACTGTGCCAGCTTCCTGTAGACATAAGTCATACAATAAAACACCAGCACACTCACACAGAAACCAGATGAACCACAAAATATATCAACACGAAAACAATAATGTAACTATCAGAAATGTTGCATTCTCATGAATGTACATACTATAAATGACAGTGGCTCATCAGTCAAGATTCATTTCCTCCTCCATCAAGCCTTTTCCTGTCCTGTGAGAAGCTCCTGCTTTCTGTTGACATACAAAATCACAAAACTATATTTCAGTTCATCCTTTCAGTCACTAAATGTACATGCCCTAAAACATCAACATATGTACAAATCAAAAACTATGTGTTGAGTCATGAATGAACTGACTTCTTTCGTGAGGGCTGGTAAAGATTCTGAAGATGAAGATTCAGAGCTCTCATCCCTCATAAATTTTCCACTCAAGATTTTCATTTTTTGAAGACATAAAAAGCATAAAACGAGACAGCAGTTCACATGTTCAAACACTAATCTCACATCCCCCAAAACTGCAACAGTGAAATAATATTGTAAATCTCAAAAAGTAAAACAAATGAATTCTATGGTCATTGGAAATAATGAGTAAGAAATGTGGTGTGTGTGTGTGTGTGTGTGTGTGTGTGATATAACTGTACCCACAAATATACACATGTACAAAATCTCCTCTGCATTAATCAGATTTTGGTTCCTGAAATCAGCTACAGGCCTCTGTATATATATTTTATATCTAACTGAACAGGGGCTCGTAGCTGACTGATAAAATCATTGAAGTTAATGGAAATATAATTAAGAGTCGTGTGTGTGTGTGTGTGTGTGTGTGTGTGTGTGTGTGTGTGCGCGCCATAAATGAACACATCCATTTTATGGGGGCCTTCTGTGTGCTGCCAGAGCCAGCACCCAGCTCGTCTTCCTGGTCAGAGACACGGACCCATTTTTGGGGTTTTTGACCCTTGCGGCTGAGCCTTGCTCCATGTTCAAAGCTCAGCAGTTTTCTCAACCTAATGACTTTGGAGACCGTCGAAGAGGCTTTGTAGAACCTCTTCGCGGTCTCCGAGTCATGGCATATGTATTCCGCGATATTTCCCTTCTCTTTTTTTAGAGAGGTGCCTCTGCGCCTGGATAAAGTACACAATCACAGGTTTGTTTTAGAAAAATAAAATGATAAACATTTACAGTCATATTCAGCTTTCATGTAATATGGCTACAGATTCATATTTATGTATAATGATGTAAATAAGGGCTGATGTGGATGACTTTCCAGTCAGTTCTACAATAAATGTCATTTATTTTCAACCACACTTGAGTGGTCATGGAGCTCCTCAATACCGTGAATGTGGGTGCTGGCGCTGGCAGACCAAATTTCTCCCATATAATTGAAAATGCAGCATGGAGATTTCACATTTTCCCCCGACAACGGTTAAAAAAAAAAGAGAGAGGAGAGTCTACTCCAGATACATTTTGAAAGACTGTCCATCATTGGATGTCCAAAGGACATCTTGGTCTTGTGTTCCTTCACCTGTAAAGTTAAAGACATGAGCACTAGCCACAATTATATCATGTACACAGACACCTCGGTACTGTATGTGTATACTTACGTAAATGACAACACCATCATCAGTCTCTCTAGCTTTGACCACTTCCTGAACCTTTAGGTTTGTGTGAACGTCTGTCCGATGCCCAGAGGATGCAATCAGCAATGCAGCCAGAATCCCAAAGCAGTTGTCCAATGACGGCCTCTGTTACAGAATAATGGTCAATACCACAAAAAATATGTTTGCTGGTTAATTGTTTAGTAATGAATAGAATTAGAAGCTCAATCGAATGCATGACTTAGTCGTGTTCTTTGGATGAAGCTGTAATACTTACTCGGGGCATCATACAGGCGTTTCTCCACCATCTCAATGAACTGGAAGTGTAGCTCCACATCCATCAAGTTGTCTGACATTTGAAAACATACAAATATTTAAATAGCGTTAATAACAGTTTTATAGATACTTGTAATTAAAATGTAAAGTTAAACGTTTCATACCAAGTGACTAAAAGCACACTCTTGGCACTAGACTAAACGGTAAAACTTACCAGATTTATTCATGGCCACACCCTGCTGGTGTGACAGCACATTTGCTGCCAAATCCTTTTTAAGCCTTGAAATAATGAACAGACCTCTGTCTAATGTTGTGTTCGAGACCCTCACCCAGTCCGGCTTCACGAGCCTCATCCACTTCAAAAAGTTGGTGAGGTCCTCCAACTTGTGCTTTATCATGGTCTGCTTGTATCTGGTCTCTTCTAATGCTTTGAAATAGCTGAAAGAAACAAAAACATGCACAAAATGCGGATTCATTTCTAATAACTTACACCTAAATCTTAAATTATATGAACAACTATTTATGTGTGATTAAATTATTAAAATTCTAACTTCATGAAAACATCCTCCTTCAAAGATTATTAAAATCCCTCGTTGGTGCACCAGCGAAGGCACCAACGAGTAATTTTCTAATAGTGGCCACCCTTTGCCGGCCATTTTCTTTTGGTTTCAGACTGGGTTTAGTTCCAATCAGCCACAGCTCGTAGCTGTCCAAAAAAGCTTCTAATAATAGAGAAGAAAATAAAAAGAATGATGACATAAATGCAATATTTAAATACACTAACAACTATAGAAACATTAAATAAAACAAATACTCACCATACTTGGGCTTGGAGTAGGGTGACATTGGGGGCTTCTGGCCTTTTAGAAAGGGTCTTGGGACCTGCTGGGCACCCTGGCTCTCCAGCACATGGATCCGGCTCCGTAGGGTCGTCACCAGCACCTGCAAGTCAGTGACTTGTTTTTCGGCCCTACGGAGCCGGTACCAGACAAGCCTACTAACCCTCCCATGCCCCCTCTCTTCTTTCCCCTCTTCCCCATCATGTTGCTCCTGTGACTCTTCTTCTAGAGGAGGAGGGGGTGTCTGAGGGAGCTGCCCATGATCCAGGTCAGATACCATGGGGGGATCTGGGCTGGACGCTCGTAGCTCATCCAGCTTATCCACCACCCTCCTCCTCTTGAACCGGACCATTTCTTCTGCTCGTTCTTGGTCCTACAGAATATAAAGAAATACTTGTTTGACCAATTTCTTTTATTGTATATGACGTTAAGCTCACTGTTTTGTTTATCTATTTTTTTTTTATACAATACAAATTCAATTCACACTCCACAATAAATAGATTATACATCTTTCGTGAACATGTTTTCAATTACTGAGTTCAAAGTAATAGTCATATTTGTTCTAGTGCTTAACCTTTTAAACATCCTGCAATATTTGCTAAAAAAGGCCTAACCAAATTAAAATGCATGCTGTTCTTGAACCCTTTGGAGTATATGCATGCTTTTGGTCTCTTTTGAAAGGGGAGACTTTGAGGTTTGTAAGTCACTGTAAGTCTTACTTGTATAGAGTAATAGAACTTTGAACACACTCAAAAAGGGGAAATAAAATTCCGCCTACATTTTTTTTGTAAAAAGATGCCTGCAGATAACTACAGCTGGGAGGTATTAGCTGGAAAACACAATTGGATCACAGCATGAAGCCTTACCAAACCCAATTTAAAATTTGATAACAATACATTAGAAAATGAGTGTTTTACACATGTTTATTTAAGTGTATGTATATGCGCTTTCCAAAAAAGGCCACTTGGAGACTCCAAATGACCCTTTGTAACCACAGACACATAAAATGATGCTATTCTTGAATGCTTTACTGTACAGTCATAATTTTGGGCTCTAATGAAAGGTTACACTTAGAGCTAATATATTCCTTATTCAGTTTCACTGCCAATTATTGCTGACACACAGTAACTGAAGCATAAACACATTAGTGTTTTTTTTTCAATTCTTGAAAACAAACTTTCTACAAATAAAGAGACAAAACAAGTTCTATTGAATTAAAACACTTTAATATTAGAACTCACTATATATATATATATATATATATATATATATATATATATATATATATATATATATATACACACACAACTATTTACAAATTATATTTATCAGAAAAAAAGAGAATTTTTCTTCCGGGGCACATCTGGGTGCTCTAATACGGATTCCACCGAACATTTGTAAAAAAAAATAAAAAAATTACAAGTTATTGGCAACATGCCAATCATTGTAGCAGTCCCGATTCGGTACGAAGCACAAAGGTGTATCGCAGGAGGAGCACTTGACTGGTGTCTTTGCCTGGCACTGTCTGCACCTCAGACGACCTGCAGTGTTGTGTCCACAGATGTGCACAGGCTTGTGATGTGCTGTGCGTGGAGTGGGTGGTGGAGCAGGTCTGCCAGCTGCTGCTGCCAGCTCATCAACGAGTGTCTCCCTAAAGGCCTTCTGGTGCATGGGTACCTGTCCTTTGCCTTTGAATTACTGTCTGTAATAGTGTGTTTGTAAAAAAAAGCTGGAAGAGTTGGAGAACTGTATATGTAGCCATACGAATGAGCAGGAGTCCTGGTGAATTGGTGGGTCTGAAGGTAGGCTGTGGTGGTGTCACGTCTGGAATGTCAACATCATTCCATCCATCTTCAGCAGTGGTAGAGGACATTTCCACTTGACTGCTTCTGCCTCTCCCCCTCCCCCGTCCTCTGTCTCTTGGTCTTTTGCTGGCTGAACCTCTCTGGGAAGGTGGAGGATGGGGCTCCTCTCCTGATGAGGTACTGTCATTATGGCCCTCAGCCTCAGTATTTTTCTCTTTGCTGCCTGGCTCCCAGACTTCATCTGATTCATTTTCAGATGATGGTCTGTGACATAAAGCAAAAACAAAGAAATAAGTAATTTACAAAACATTTACACTGTTTCTGTATTCACACTCATATAAACAGAAAAACATGCACACAAACAACCAGGCTTATACACCAGTTCATGAGCGCACACACACACACACACACACACACACACACACACACAAATATATATATATATATATATATATAAAAACCTGTACATGAATACACCGATACACGGTGCATGAGCGCACATGAACACACACTCTCTTCTTCCGAAACATCATCCTCCGACTCATCACTTTCACACAGAGTACACTGCTCAATGACTTCTTCTAATAAGAAGTGTGTTTTGCTGGTTTTCTTGGCCATTTTTCTTCTGCAACCTTCGCTCACTCCAAACGCGCTTTCAAAGGTCTTTTGCGCACGGGCGCATGAGTCACTGTGTTAGTTTGCGCATGAACTTCACGCGTGACAGGTTGAATCCTCCCACTAAAACGGCATATCAATCTTTACAGAAATTCATTGGCTATCAGAAAATACCATCATTTGCATGGATCCACGTAACTGTGTATATTTTCTGTCAATCAAAGAGAGGGAGGGACCATTCTTCATCGTTGGCACACCTTGGCTATTGATGCCTGGTCACATCTCTATCATGCACCGACTGGCTCAAATGACCTGTCCATCTAAAGTTCAGGGGTCATCGACCATTTTGACATAAAAATATCTGTAATAATTACATGTTCAAGGTAGCTTCATCAAAGAGTGCGTCGAAGTTGTGTTAGCTCTGTCGGTTAGCTCGAAATGCTACGTCTATACTACGTGGGTGTTTATTGATATATAAATGTGTTATGGACCAAATACTTCGTTGAATTGGATTATATGGACCCTTTACAGTGTAACTAAACCATTTTTGATGGAATGAAGTGGATCAGTAGAGTAAGATGAGCTTTATAGGTGAGTTTCTACCATTTTTGTATTTTTTTATTTTGCTGTAAGTGGTCTGAGAAATACACCGATTGTACCCGCTGTGTTAAGTGTATATTAAAATGGTTTACATCGTTCGAATCACAAGAGTCTCAGCTTTCCAACGATGTAAGATATGTTTATCTTTTAATTTTTTAGTTTTTGTATATCGCGAAGTTATTGCGCAATAGTATGTGACGTGGCGACGACGCCCCATCAGACTTTTAAAAGGTTAAAGTAAACAAAAAATAAATAATAAATCAATAAATAAATGTAATTTGGTGCAACTGTCCAGAGATAGCAACAAATTAAAAGCATACATTTTAGAGAAAGTAATTAATAAATGTTTGCCTGGGTTGTGATAATATTTTATTATTATTTCTTAATGAAATAAATGTTTTTAAAATTTAAAAAAAAAATCTGAACTTGCAAATTTAAAATCAATTAACACAGGAATCAGACAATATATATATTTTATGCAAAACAGACAGACAGACAGACAGACAGACAGACAGACAGATAGATGGAAAAGATAGATAGACCGATAGAGACAGACAGATACAGACAGACAGATAGATGATAGATAGAAAAAACAGACAGATAGATTGTTAGATGAAAAGACAGATATAAAAGATAGATAGATAGAAAGGACAGACAAACAGATAGAAAAGACAGACAGATAGATGGAGAGAAAAGACAGACAGACACACACACACACACACACACTCACTCCCTCACACACGCAGACACACACACACACACTCACACACAGACAAACACACACTCTCACTCACTCACTCCCACACACAGCAAAATTAAAGAAAAGAAAAAAAAAGGAAAATAAAATTAATTTTAAAAAAATTATAATAATTCACTAATGTAAATTGTTTGCCATGCAATATATTTCTCTCTGTCTTACCAAATAGGTTTATCTTTAGTAATATCAATGCGTTCATTACTTATAAGTTGTTGGAACATTCAGGGTCTTCATTCTTCCACATTTGGCTTTAAAAGCACAGACCCAGAATTTGTAAAAAATATCAAAGATGTGGACATTATAGTTCTCACTGAAACCTGGTGTTGACAGGATGTGCTTACCCACTGTCCCTCAGGCTACTATGAAATAAATGTGCCCTCAGTTAAACTGAGTACAGTCCATCGCGGTCGAGACTCGGGAGGGATTTTAGTGTGGTACAGGGAGGATCTGGCCAAAAACATCTCTACTATTACACTTGTTCCACTGACACATATCTCTGTGCTATCTACAATCCTCCAACAGAATCCCCTTACCATCATGAGGAATATCTGAACAACATCCACACAGAGATTAGCCGTTTCCAGGCCCAGGGAAACGTGCTGCTGTGTGGAGACTTTAATGCAAGAACTGGAACCGAACTGGATAATATTGACCCAAAGGGCAATAAACATTTTCACGAAAAACCTCCCAGCACGGAACAATCTCGACCATACTGTAAATAAAACTGGTACAGAATTAGTGCACCTCTGCCAAGCCTCAGGCCTGTACATACTTAATGGCAGGATCAGAGGGGACTCATTAGGGAGGTTCATGTGTTATTCAGGTCTTGGAGCTAGTGTAGTTGACTATGCCATCACTGACATGGACCCTTCCTCCTTCAGTGCATTCACTGTCAGATAGCAAACTCCACTCTCAGATCATAACCAAACTAATATATATATTAAAAGACACCACACACTAGAACATAGAAGAATGGAGAACTGTCAAATGTATCAAGTCCAGCAGAGATACAGATGGACTCCAGACAGCACAGACAAATATATCCAGGCCCTCAATTCTGAAGAACTGAAAAACATAATCACTACATTTATGCACAAACTAGTTGGAATGAACAAGGATGGTGTAAATTTGGCTACAAATGAAATCATTAATATATTTAAAAAAGCAGCATGTAAAACGGAGTTGAAAAAGAAAGGTAAAAAACATCCTAAAAAAACATCCAAAATGGAAAAGTGGTTTGTTTGACACAGACTGCAAAACATTAAGAAAACAACTCAGAAAATGATCAAATCAGAAACATAATGAACCAAACAATACAGACATAAGAACTGACTATTGCTCCAAATTATAACAATACAAACAAACAATCAGAGTAAAAAAGCTTCACCATCTCACCAAAAGCTTACAGGAAATTGAACAATAAATAAATCAAAATCAGTTCTGGGATTTGTGGAATAATTTGAGCACAACAAAACAACAAGATTTGCCAATCCAAAATGGAGAAATCTGGAAAACACATTTTGAAAACTTGTATAAAGAAATCCCACTAAAACAACTAAATGACAATTATAATCAGGTCAAACAAAAACGGCAAATATATGAAAACAATAAAAAATAACCAGAATTCACTCGACTTTCAAATCACATATGATGAATTGGTCCAAAGTCCAAAAGAGCAAAAAATCTTGTGGTGCTGACAACATCTGAAACTGCACACCTGACCTGCAGACGACTGTGCTCAAATTATTCAACCTTGTACTTAGTTCAGTTTCCCTGACATCTGGAGCCAAGCACTTATTACCCCAATTCACAAGAGTGGGGACAAATTGGACCCGAATAATTTCAGAGGCATTTGTGTGAGCAGTAATCTGGGGAAGTTATTTAGCAGTATTTTAAACAATAGAATTGTAAACTTGCTTAACGAACACAATGTCCTGAGCAAGAGTCAGATCTTCTTCCTTCCAAATTATAGGACTACAGACCACATTTACACCCTAATCAATAAACACGTAAACCAGACCGCATTTACACCCTACACCCCCTAATCAATAAACACGTAAACCAGAACCACATTTACACCCTAATCAATAAACACGTAAACCAGACCAAACAAGGGAAATATTTGCATGCTTTGTTGATTTCAAAAAAAGCATTTGATTCTATTTGGCATGACGGACTATATTACAAATTATTACAAAGTGGTGTAGGGGGTAAAGTTTATGAAATCATTAAATCGATGTATTCGGGCAACAAAAATTGGCAACAGAGTTCTTCACCCAGAAGAAAGGAGTGAGACAGAGTCCAACACTCTTCAACATCTACATTAATGAATTAGCGGTGCAGTTGGAACAGTCTACAGCCCCTGGACTCACTCTGCAAGACAAAGACATCAAGTTTTTGCTCTATGCAGATGACCTGGTGCTGCTGTCACCCACTGCACAGGGACTACAGCAGCATCTGGACCTACTGGAGAAACCTGAAGACGACAAATATTATGGTCTTTCAGAAAAAGCCCAGGTGTCAGGAACACAGATATCAGTTCTCTCTAGGCAGCACCACTTGAGCACACTATGCAGTGTACTTACCTTGGGCTGATTATTACTGCATAAGGGAGTTTCAGTAAGGCAGTGAATGCACTTAAAGTAAAATCTCGAAGAGCTCTATACGCTATTAAAGGGTTACTTCAGGATTTAGCATTAAGCTTTGTATCAGTAGAAAACCAGTAGTATTTTCTAATTACCGGCCCCCCCCCCCCCCCCCCCCCTCCCCCTCCCCTCATATCCCCCTCATATCCCCCTGAGACGAGAGATTTATTTATTTTTAGTCTGGAAAAAAATCCTCCGATGACGCAAAAATCGTCATTTTGCGTCATCGGAGGATTTTTGGTCCAGAGGTTTAAAACTACAGCCAGTATTCCGCATGTTTTCACCACGCCCATATGGGGCGGGATCTCACTCACAGAATGTGAAGATAGTGTCAGCCATCTTTCTGTAGAAGCTAAGAAAACAGGCTCTTGCTCTGTGTAGAAAGTTTGTATACAAGTAGGCTAATCATGATGGCGGAAGGTAGTTTTGAAGTTGAAATGGCAGAAGGGGATTACGAAGATCTGTTGCGAGAATCTGATGCTCGCGCTACCTGTACGAGCCGCAATACAGCGATGAACAGAGGCAGCCGGAGCAGCTGCTGTTGCAGGGGAGCAAAACCTGCTTGGCAGGCAGGAGGAAGAGCCCGGCCAGACTCGAGTTGGGGCGGACTGGTGGTGTCAGTGCTCTCGCTGTGCGCCTATGGAAACAGATAGAGAGTCCTATTGCTGTCGCGAATTTCAGCGATACTGGACGAGATCGCTGAATCCGCTGATGAAACTGCACCGATAACATGAGCATGTATAACTGAGCACCCAAGTTTTGTATCACACATGGACAGGGGAGTCCTGGAAACTTATTTTAGGATCCCGAAGATAAATTGGAAACGCCAGCCAAAGCCCGCAGGGACAAACGGACGGCTTAGTGTAAAGTGAGTATTTTGTTTGTTTTTCTTTTTGTTACTAAGACGTCATGTACATGACGAGTTTGGACACCCGGAATTATAATGTTCTTCCCGCGTAGTCAGTCAATTTATCAACTAACTCACGATTTATAGAGTCACGATGTATCAAAGCAAGCCTAGTTGTATCATATTTTCAGATACTGCCGCCTGTAACCGGTAGGCGTGGTTTGGGAGTGACCTCGTAAGGGCAGCAAAGCAAGTGCATTCTGGGAGTTGTTGTCTTTCAGCCACATGTGTAAAAAAATACATTTTCTGCCTTTTCTCTGTCTATAATGCTTCAAATTCAAAAATTATTTCACATTTATACTATATAAATGACCAATTTTAAATACACATTCATCTTCCCAGAGGTGAAGTATCCCTTTAAGAAAAAGTTCTATAATACTGAAATACCAATTCCAATCTCAAAATCAAATCAAATCACTTTATTGTCACACTACTGTGTACACGAGTGCAACAGTAGGTGAAAGTCTTGTGTGCAGTTCTGAGCAACATTGCAGTAATGACAGTGACGAGACATATACCAATTACAATAAACAACATATTTACACAACACAATTTACATAACAAATGTACACATACTTACACAATAATTTACATATCAAATGTACACAATTACACAACATAGTACTGTGTAATTGTGTACATTTTATATGTAAATTGTTTTGTAAGTATGTGTACATTTGTTATGTAAATCTGGTGTAAGGTCTTTGATAGTGTCATACAGCCCATAGCGCTGTATGGAAGTGAGGTATGGGGTCCACTCAGTGATCAGAACTACACTAGATGGGACAAACATCCCACAGAAGCCCTACACACAGAATTCTGCTAATTCATTCTGAAATTACAAAGGAAAACTCCCAATAATGCATGTAGGGCAGAATTAGGACGATTCCCATTGATTATTAATATACAAAAAAGATCTCTAAATTTTTGGAAGCATTTAAGATCAAGTCCCACAGAGTCGCTACATTATAAAGCACTACAAACCCAAGAACTGAACCCTGATAACAGTCCCCTCAGTCAGCTGGTTCTGAGACTCACTAACCCGGTTAACAGTACTAACAGTAACCAGCCTCAGACCAGCACTGCTTTACAAACAAACATCAGAATAAATCAGATCATCAAACAATCTCAAATCACCTATCTGGAACATTGGGATCAAGAAACTAAAACACAAAGCATATTACAATTCTATCAGACTCTAAAATCAAAGTATGAATTGGAAGAATATCTCCTGACTGTCAGAGATACAAAGCAGAGACAGATCCTGAGCAAGTACAGGCTCAGTGAGCACAGTCTCGCCATCGAGAGAGGCAGACAGTGAGAGAGAGAGAGAGAGAGACAGATTCTGAGCAAGTACAGGCTCAGTGAAAACAGTCTCGCTATCGAGAGAGACAGACAGTGAGAGAGAGAGAGAGAGAGACAGATTCTGAGCAAGTACAGGCTCAGTGAGCAGTCTCGCCATCGAGAGAGACAGATCCTGAGCAAGTACAGGCTCAGTGAGCAGTCTCGCCATCGAGAGAGACAGACAGTGAGAGAGAGAGAGAGACAGATCCTGAGCAAGTACAGGCTCAGTGAGCAGTCTCGCCATCGAGAGAGATGGACAGTGAGAGAGAGAGACAGATCCTGAGCAAGTACAGGCTCAGTGAGCACAGTCTCGCCATCGAGAGAGACGGACAGTGAGAGAGAGAGACAGATCCCGAGCAAGTACAGGCTCAGTGAGCACAGTCTCGCCATCGAGAGAGACGGACAGTGAGAGAGAGAGACAGATCCCGAGCAAGTACAGGCTCAGTGAGCACAGTCTCGCCATCAAGAGAGACAGACAGTGAGAGAGAGACAGATCCTGAGCAAGTACAGGCTCAGTGAGCAGTCTCGCCATCGAGAGAGATAGACAGTGAGAGAGAGAGAGACCGATCCTGAGCAAGTACAGGCTCATTGAGCACAGTCTCGCCATCGAGAGAGACAGACAGTGAGAGAGAGAGAGACAGATCCTGAGCAAGTACAGGCTCAGTGAGCAGTCTCGCCATTGAGAGAGGCAGACAGTGAGAGAGAGAGAGACAGATCCTGAGCAAGTACAGGCTCAGTGAGCACAGTCTCGCCATCGAGAGAGACAGACAGTGAGAGAGAGAGAGACAGATCCTGAGCAAGTACAGGCTCAGTGAGCAGTCTCGCCATTGAGAGAGGCAGACACAGAAAAACATGGTTACCCAGAGAAGAAAGGGTGTGTGCTCACTGCACGACAGGTAAGGTTGAGACAGAGGTGCACTTTCTCCATTACTGCCCAAAATTTAAAGACACGAGGGACATTTATATAGATAAATTAACAAACAGCATCGACAATAACCATGACAGAACAAGAACAAATTAATGTAATACTTGAAGAGGGACACACAGCAGCACTGGCTGCAAGATACGTTTTAACGTGTCAGCCTGAGAGACAGCGGGTGAATGTTTTATGTGTTTTACCCCCCGTGTGCCACCCCAATCTTCACCACAGTGACCCTCAGTTTGTGTGTATATTCATTTATGTGTCAGTGCTCTTCACTTTTTTTTAAACACTGTGGTCTTCAGCAGTTCTGATCCTGTTTTGTATTTATTTCTATTATTTATTTTTATATTTGTTAAATTTGTTAAACTAAATGTAATTATAGATTAAGGTGTAGTTCTTTTTTACACAGCCTCTGCTTTGGCAATATTGTATTGTTTACATTCATGCCAATAAAGTCCTTGAATTGAATTATAAAAGACAGACAGACAGATAGAAAAGACAGACAGATAGATAGAAATGACAGATAGACAGACGGATGGGTGATAGATAGAAAAGACAGACAGACAGATACCGTCCAGCACTACAGGCATTAAAAAGTTACCTTTCAGAGGAATTTAGGATATGGTGTCCTTTAATTAAATTCTGCCTCAAATTGGCATATGTGTTCGAACACATTGGGCACTGAAGATCCATTCTGTAAAATAAAAGAAACAAAGTTAATACATCATATATCTATCTGTGTGTACTGTACTGTTTATTATGAAAGACCAAATACAAAATTAGCAAGAACATCGTCGTGGATTTAATGTGTCATTTATTAATATTATCCAGTTTATTTTCGACGCAATAGTTATATTATTACAATGAGGACCCAAAAGAACCTCTTATCTCCTCAACCACTGGTCCTTGACTTCTGGTCATTTGACTATGTACTCTGCTATTGGTCAATTCTAAGCCATGCCCAGATACTAATTTTGGCTCCAAGAGTCCTTTCTTGACACTAACTGCTAACTTGCTCAATTGACCTTTAGGCCAATGCCCTCAGGGAATCTAAAGTGCCACCTAATCACTTAAAAGTGAGGAATTTTTTTCAGAGAGAAGGAGAGGTCGCACTCAAATCTATTCGGTGGGCCGCATCAGAGAGCTGCCGTAGCCCCCTGTTCAAGTTTCGGAGCCGTAGCTGCCATGGTGCGAATGCATCAAACATCACAACAAAAACATTATATGACACTATTAACGCAAATACTGACAGGATCTGTTATGATTTAATGTTCTTTATTAATATTATCGAGTTTATTGTCGAGTTAAATCCTAGTGCTCTATACTTTATTATCAATACAAGTGTTCAAAATGACACGAATGCATGAAAAAAAAATTTCAGCCTTCTTTCTACCCTCAACGGCATAGATGACACATAAAACATACCATAATTTTGACACCATTAAAACCTTCCCTTTCAAATTAAGAGACCTCAGTTTCCAAAAATGTTCTTTCAATACCTCCTAATATGTCTTCCCACATGGTTTCTCTTATTTTCGTTTCATCCTTCCCCATTAAAACCTCTAAAATCTTTATTTCTTTTGTTTCCTTAAAAGTGAAATGATTTGTTAAATCTGTTACATCTCCAAATCTCATATACACTGTTTTTTCTTCATTTACCTTTCCTCCTGACCCATTACAAAACATCTGTACCATTTCCATTACTTTTTTAACACTCTCCACTGAAAGTATTGAAATACTCTTCCCTACTTCCTTCAACACCTATTCCTCTTATTTTGTCTTCTTGTTTTATGGCTAGGCCTATTGGTTCTGCAACTAGTGAATATAAAAGAGCTGACAGTGGACATCCTTGTCTTATGGATCTTGTTATTTTAAAACACTTGTAACGTTGCCACATAAGGCAAAGCACCTCCTTGTATAATGCTTATTGACTAAATTGTTGGTTTGTCAATTATTCTATTGCTTTGCCCGGTAAGCTGTATTTTACCCTTACAAATGTGATATTGACGCCCCCATACATCTTCCCGTGAGATCTCGTCACGGGATGACGCAACATGTAAACAGGAAGGACTAGCATTTTGAATAAAAGAGACCGATATGCCGGTCATCGAGAGAGCTGCTCCTCACTCTCAACGACAACTTGTATCCGCGTGGATTATCCTTTTTGCTGGCTGTTTTTTGGAGCATTATATGCCGTTCCTTGGAAGAGTACGACCAAATAACGCTTGTTTGGATTACTCAACTCTGTGGACTTATAACAGTCACTTTACCGCACTGATCCTGCTCACGGCTTGAACATACACCGGTGAGACCGATCTAACATTGTTTGTTTGTGCGTGCACTCTGGATAACAAGACTTTTTACATACCTACCTGACATTCCCACCTCAACATATATATATATATATATATATATATACATATCACTGCCTTGTCAGCGTTGTTCCATTATATGTTTGTATATATCTGTGATCTCTTTAATACACTTGGGTTTATTGTTAAACATCTGTGTTTGAGTGAGATTCTTCCTCCATATTACGAATCACTTAAGAGCAGCACCGATCCCTTTGAGTGTGTTAATACTTCCTATTTTAATAAATAGGGGAGTGTCACACACTGTGTTAAAAAAAGTTATATTTTATACTCGTTAATGCGCCTTTGTATAAAATTCGAATCCATTTAATACAATTCTCTCAAACTCTTTAAAATTCCAAATAGATATTCATGTTCCACCCTGTCAAGAGCTTTTTCAAAGTCTAAACTGATTACATAGCCTTCTCTGTTTTTTTCTGTCATGCACCTCATGTTTTTTATGCTTATTGTTGTATCTGCTATGTCTGCTATATCACCATATACTTGATTTGTTTTAATTGTACTTGGCATTACTACTATTAATCTGTTGGCTAAAATTTTTGCTAGAATCTTTAAATCTGTATTAATCATTGTAATTAGTCTATAGTTCTTTAAGTCAGCTTTTTCTCCTTTTATATATCAACTTCATTAAACCCATTCTTTGATTCATCACTCCTTTCTTAAAAACCTCTTCATATACTTCTTTTAAAATGCTGGTTAAAAGATCTTTAAAACTATATAAAATTCACTTCCCAAACCATCCATACCTGAACTTTTCTTTTTATTTAATTCACTTATTGCTTTTTCTATCTCTTCCTCCCTTATGTCTTGATCACATTCTTTTTTGTCATCTTCTACTTTTGTTTTTATTTGCTTCAATAGTTCCACTTTTTCTTCTTCTTTTACTCCTTCTGTATTGAAAAGCTTTTCATAATATACTTTTATTTCTTTCAAAATATCATATATATATATATATATATATTTTTTTTTTTTTTTTCTACTACTTCTCCATTTTCTCCTTTTAATGTTTCTGCTTTCCCCTTTCCAGATCGAAAAATAATTTTGTGCACTTCTCTCCTACTATTACTAAATACTTGATGTTTTCCCACCATATCCTTTTGTCTTTTAACTTTGAAACATAATTTTCATTCTTTAAAAGCTCTGCGTTTAAAACTCATACTCCCGGCCCTCTTTTCACAGTACCCCAATCAATTTGCATATAAAGTGGTTTATGATCACTTAGGCTTGTTTCTTTGTACCTTATTCTTTATATAAAATCTTCTATATTTCTTGTACATAAAACAAAGTCTATTCTTGTTTTACACATAAAATTCTTGACTATTTGCCTCATTGAGTATTCTTTTTTCTTTTAATTTCTTTCTCTCAGAAAAAGAATCATTCATATCAATCATGTTATTTTCTTCCATCAGTAATTTCAACTCTTGGTAACACTTTACTGGAAGGGGTGTGCATAAGACTGACATGACACCTTCAAAATCATGACATGACACATGTCATTAATATGAAGGAGGTTTTATGCATGTTTATGACAACTGTCATTTAAGTGTCATTCGCTCAATTATTACATTTTGAATGCAAATATGACATTGTTTGAGATGTCTTTGAAAGGTTATGATGTATTGGTTTATGTCAAGTTGTCATGACAAAGACACTGTTATGACAACTTGACATAAACCAATACATCATAACCTTTCAGTGTCTTTGTCATGACAACTTGACATTACCAAGACAACATAACCGGTCATAAATGTCATAAACATGACATAGCAGATTAATTATCAAACTTAAGAAACCACTTAGCTTTATGAGTTAACATTACATTAAACTGTCATGTGGTTGGTTTTGACATTGGCTGTCATGAAGCCATTATAACTGTGTCATGAATATTTTTCTGACCACTTTTTTTTTTCAGTGGTACAAATTGAATATGTCATTAAGTGTTAATACTCTGTCAAATTATTTTATAAGTGTCATGAATATTTTTCATTTCAAAATGTTTTTTAAGTTTCCTCCAACAGCAGGTCAGATAATAGACAATTTAAAAGTCTTAAAAAAGATGAATAGGTTAGATAAATACAATCAATCATCCAATATTAATAATTTAAAATTGATAAAATTATACTTTATTGCATTTGGAGTGTTTTACCAAAAATTAAATGAAAACAGAACAATGGTGGGTTAAGTCAAGCTGCGTTTGGTCCATATCACTGTAAAAACAGTTACAGTAATTACAGCATCCCACACATTTATATTTTCTTGACATGCTTTTTCACATCATGGATAAGTCTACCTAAGACACCATCATAATGGCGTACACCTAACCAGTGGTGCCACTCTATCATTTTGAGGTGAGTTTTCAATGACTGAGGAGTACGATTTCCTCTATGACGCCATATTTCCAACTTGCAATTCTGCCATGCATGCTCAATATGCTGAGTATGAGCACTAGTTCCTGGATCAACAAAGTGTCTTTTATGGCAGACAGAATACTGATGATATCCATACTGGGAAAGCTGTCCCTTGTAGGCACGCTATTCATCCGTAAGAATTGATGTTCTGCGTCTGATATGTCGTTGAATTTGGCTTATAAGTGTTTGCCTTGAGCGGTCCTAGACGAGTCTCAGAATGGGTCTTATGGAAATACCATCAACCTCTAGCATCCCGAATACCCATTGGCGTTCACGACGCCAAGTGTTGCCACATCG